>JAQIXD010000331.1:0-30226 GCA_034699985.1 Minunthozetes semirufus
TCTCTCTCTCTCACTCTCTCTCTCTCTCTCTCTCTCTCTCTCTCTCTCTCAAAATTTGATGGGAGGGAAAACCGGGCATTTCTCCCAATTACCTAAACAAGGGAGAAAGAGAAAGTTTGGTATATTAATAAGCTTGCTCTAAACAGAAACCCAGAAGACGAAAAGACGAAAAGACCAAACACCAAACAAACACATATTTCAAATGAAACGAATTTCTGTATTTTTTGGGAAAGTTTTTCGATTATTTTGAAAACTCAAATATTGTCTCAATATGTGGTCTCATTGTATACTATTTGTGAGTATTGTTTAAATCGTTTGAATAATTATATGTCAAATGGAAAGACCTCAGGACTCAGGACTCTCTTTTCTATCTTTTCTTTAGATCACTATTTGTTTTATAGTTTTCATTGAATTTAGTGAATAATTTTCTCATCAAATGTAAAGAATAAAAACAAAATTATTTCTTTTTATCAAAATTTAACGCATTTTTAGTATTATTTTAATAAAAATAATTAAAATAAAATATAATGACTTTTCAAACAAAAAATTATAGATAAAACTACAGTGAAATCATTGCTTTTGGGCTCATTATGTCTATAATCTGATAACTTATGAAAAACTAGTGCAAAATAGGTCTTCTTTTATCTGGAGTTTGGAAAAGCTATAAAATTTGTTAACCTTCACAATATTTTAACAATTAATTTCGATATATTTTAATAATGTCTCACATTTTCCCTCTCCTGACAGCTTTGAGGCACAATAATAGAGTAAAATACTAAATTGATATGCTTTCAAAATACCCAGGACCAGGACAGGTTCAAAGATACTTGACTTATCCGTGCACTATAATCAAGCACAACCCACCACAAGCAGGCTTACGTCAATGAAGGGGAATTTCTTTTCATAGATTTTTATGATGATTTCCAATTCCCATAAAAAAAACTTTATAATTGAGTGTTCGGCACCACCACCTTGATCATTATTCTAGTATTGCTTTAATTCATAAATTTGATTGTTTCGATTGATTTTTCTTTCGGCTGTAATTATAATTTATGGTCAAAATCCTTGCAACAGTTTAAAGAAATGTTTATGAGGAATATGGGATTTGATAAATAAAGTTCATGGTTGCAAACGTGGAAATTTTCCTAAAGCAAAAGATGTTTGTCTTCTAACGAGAATTGGAGAATAGTTTGGAAAATCGATTATTTAAATGTTTTCAAAAACAGATCATTTGATAACAAAAGAGATATTTAAGTCTCATATGTTTAGAGATTGTTTCGCAAGTGTTTCCCACAAACACTGATTCAAATAATTATGTTATAAATAGCCATAAATCAGGTCTGAAGAGCACTAAAAGGCGATCAATGGTAGAGACTCTCAATGTTTAATAAAACTTACTTTAAATTCATAGCCAAAGAATTTTAGTTGAATTCATTTAATTATAGTCATATAAAAGGAGTATCTCTTTTGAGATGAACGTCTGCTGGTAGGTTCACCCATCAACCCTTAATACTTGAACTGACTGTTAATTACCTATCAATACCCGCCAATTGCCAATAGCTATGATATTCTTGTTTAGATTGAGTGCATCTCAACAACTAAAACATTTGGATTTGCATTTTCCTCTTATACATGATATCTAATAAAGTTAAGAAATTTTCCATAATTGCACAATAATTTAGACCAGAGCAACATATAAGAACAAGATTAAATAGCTAAGTTGTAAAAAAGAATAAATACTTGAAAGATTGCTAATTGCTCGATCACTTTCAATTTTAGAAATTAGAATAATTAAATAAACTCGTTTTGACATCACTTTGGATTACATCAAATTACTTTTGAGTACTTTTGAGTTCAATACAAATCATTTTATTCTTATTTATTGCGAGGAATGTCTTATTAAGAGAAACCAAATTTGAGTTTCCGTTTTCAGAATAACCAATTAATAGTTCAATTTATCTGATTCTTCAGCCAATCAATTGATTTATTCACAAATTTAATCATTTAAATAATATTACAAATTATTGAATATATTTAAAATAATAATTAAATAAATTGATATTATTTTCAGAAAATGTTTTCCACGAAGATTTGGTTTTTGATTAGTTTGAGTGACGTATCGAAAGAATTTGATCCCTATTTGATACGAATTTTTATTATAATTTATATTAAATTATAAAAACAATTGAAGGCCTTTAAGCTAACAAACGCTTGAAAACATAAAAATATAATTTGTATTCTTCGGGTATTTTCAAAATCAAATTTTATTAAAGTAAAGATTTCCTTTACACTAATCTCAAGATTTATTACTAAACTATGGAACAGTTATTTAATCTTTTTGTCTTAGTTTTGTAATACACTTAAGACTCTTAAGTTAACATTGATTTGTCGTCTCATAAAAAATAACTATAAATTATAGTCTATAATTGATAGCAAAGATAAGTCATTTTCAATTTTATATAACTTAAATCAAAGAATATTATGGAACAAATGAAATGATCGTGTCTTCCCGGTCCTCTCTGGGACCTTTGAATTTTATAATACAATAAACAGTTAATTTAAAAGAATAACAATTCATATATAAAAGCGATAAAACGGAATGAAATATATTTATTGAAAATTTAATAAATAATTATATAACAAAAGATAACAACAATTAAACAAATAATTAAATACTAATAAAATTAGTTTGAATTTCTACCTAAGATGTGATCCCTGTGAGGGAAGCGTCCGTTTTCTTTAATTGTCTCATAAAAACTTTGGGCCCAATAAAGGTGTTGAGAATCACCCAATTCTGTGAACAATTTAAGAGACATCTTCTGGTCCTCTAAATTCTCCGAGTGATTGAAAGGCGAATACACATAACGTTTGAATGTATTATTCATTTGTTTATCCCAACCGTTTTGGACCACAGTTTTGGCGATAGACAGGGCTTTTGGGTCAGTCATATAAGCCTGCGGTGTATTTCTACATATATTTCTTGGTACCTGATCTAACAGAATGATCAGTGCCAGAGCTCCTTCTCCTCCCTCTTGTACCCAGTTGTCCAATTGTCCATTTTTAGCATGCTCATATAAATCTGCCAAATGTTTTCTCACGTATTCATCATCAGAAGGACTTCCGTACCAAAAAGATTTACTCTTCAAATAGTTTTTGTCTGTTTTAGAGCCGAACCAAAAGTCCAATACTTTATAAATATCTCTTTTACTCATTTTTTTGAGTCTTTTTGGTTCTGAAATCAAATAATTTATAACAAGAATTAAACAAAATTATAATATAGTTTTCGCTTTTTAAATATTACTGAATAATGATTTGAATCAATACTTACTTAATTGTAAATAATATTAGTTGATTGGCGAGATTAAATCAAATTTTGTTACTAGCAACTTTTTTAAAAATATGTTTAAAAAAATGTTATTTTCAGGAAAATAATCTTGTTAATTGAGATTTGTTAAAATCCTGGTGCATTTGAAATCAGAACTTTATTTCAAATAAATGAGAAAAATACTATTTATATAAACAAAGAAGATTTGCACCAAAAATGCACCGAAAATATCAAAATTGGTATCCAATGGTTATCTCAAAGTAATGTTCAAAACCAGTTTTGTTCCTAAAATTACGCAAAAAGTTATTCAATGGTTATCTAAAATGCAATACTTTTATTGTCACAAATATCTGAAGGGATTCTTTTGCACACATTTAAGCGAAAGTATTTCTGAATATCCAAAGAATATGCGCTCTTTTTGTTGCAACATCTATTTGAAATTGAAATTGAAATAGGTAACTTCTTTTTCCCCCAAGATAATTGCAACCAGAGATCGAAATAAAAATTCTTAATCATATATGATCAAGTTTAATGTCATTGAATCCTCATTTTTTTTATAAAACTCACAATTGTTTACAAATATTTGAGAATTTGAAGACCTGAGAAAGACCTTGTATCCAATGATCTATTGGAAAGTGAATGTTATTTAAATATTTTTTATGTCTATTCAATAAAAAAAGTTACGAGTTTACGCCTAATCAACAAAAATATAATTTATGTATTTATTTTTTCTGAATTTATGTTAAACATTAATTTATTATTGATCATGAACTATTTTTAACTTATTTTTGATAATCAGGCCTACAATTCTTTGTTTGTTAAATATTATCTTTGTTCTTGATAGAATTAATAATCCTTTAATGAAATTTATTTCAATTCTTAGTTCTCATTCACAATAATTATTTAGACATTAAGAATGATATTCAGAAAGTTGTGGCAATTCTTATACCTTATAATTAATGAGTCATTTGAAGCAAAAACAGTTTACAGACAATTAATTAATGACATTAAAAAAGTCGAATCACTTCTTGAATGAGGTATTCAGGAGTGTACTTATGGTGTGCTTGTGATGCCTGTCATTAGAATATCATCAGATTCTGTTAATAGAAAAGAAAAAGCATTTGCAGTCAAATAAAAATTCATGATTTGAAGGACAAATTCAGTGTAAATACAGTATTATTAACTTTATATGGAAACGCATTCTCTCTTTCAGTTGTTTTCATACAATAAGATATGAATTAACAGTTTTTCACGTTTCAGTATAAGCAACAAGTTTTCAATCGATCCAACATATCTATTGTGAGATTGTCTTTTAGTTAAACATTTATCTGATTATTGTTTTGATTAAATTTGATAACAAATAAGTGAAGTTATGCCTAATTTTCATACTTTGAAACGTTATTCGCATCGAAACGCACCGAGAAAATTGATTCCAGCAATAATTGCCTGCAAATGCTTCTCTTATCTAATGTTTTTTGGTTTTTTAATCTGTTTGTGTGCTTTGATTCCACTTTTCATCACTAATCCAATCGATGAACAATTTATTGATAATAACGAATCGATTAACAAAACTTTGACCACAAATAGCATTGAATTGAATGACACGATTACTACGATTATTGACAAATCAAAAGAGTATTGGATTGATCGAGACAACGCTTGCTATATCTGTAATTATCATGTTTTTTAATCAATTTAAATTTAATTAGAAAATAACTTAAGAAAGTTGTACTTTGAATTTGAACTATGATGCTGATCAATTTTATTATCATTGCCTTAACAAGTGATAGTTGTTTCTGTAATCTATAACTTGTAGCGGAAATTAGATAAGCATGATACATTTTAAATCTTGGATTAGATAAAACTACGAATTAATTAATTCATACATTTTATAAATCGATTGTTTTTTTGTATCTTTTTATAGTTTATACGTGTATTGGAATCGGTAGTCTCCTATTGATTACAGGAGTGATTTGTCTTCTTATAGCCTATTATTATTTTCAAACTTATCAAGAAGAGAGGATACGACACATACAGGTCACAGACCTGGACGCAGAACAAAGACAACCAGTCATTACAGACCCGATCATCGATGGCGTCGGATATCCGATTAGTTTAATAAAAGGAAAATCAAAACAATCGGAATATTTGCCGATTTCTCAGACAAATAATATGGTCTATAAGTCTACGACTGAACCAATCAAATAAGAAGGAATATCTGAAAAGAGAAGTAATCTAGTCAAATTGTCATTTTTTGCTATAAAGGTTTCTTTAATAAAATTTTTCAAAACTTCTAATAAAATAACAGATTTTTTATTTAATGTTTGGAAGAGATATGAAGTTTTGATATTATTTTGAGTTTACTTTTTCTTAGAAAAAGGTTTTATTCAAAATAATTTAATTATCAAAATTGAAGGACAATTGTAAGAACATTTATTAATTATTCACCGATGAGTCGATGATTAAATATTTTGTTCCAATCATTCAATAGAATATCATTAAAAATTGTTGATTGAACAAATTGGATGCTGAAAAGTTATTGAAAGCAGTGTTTGTAAATGAATTAATGACATATAATATACATTACCACTACTATTGTGTAAATATTTTTGAATTTATTTATGGCCAGAAAGACTTGCTTTAAACACATAAAAATTCAAACCTTTTACAATTGAAAATCCGAACCCTAGTCTGGCTATAAATATAACTCATTGGCAGTCATTTTTTGAATTAAAAATTAAATCTCATTTTTATATTAACAATAATTATCAAAGTTGTTATCAAATAATTGTCTGAACCTTTTCTGTCTAATCTGGTAAAATAATGTTATCCTCAGTTAATCAATCAATGAATCATGGTCATTTTGTATCGCTTATGAGATAACTTCTCAAGAATAAAGATAAGAGAATTTGTTTGAATTCGTCGATTGAGTTATCATTTGATTGGAAACAAAACTCAAAATATTTGATTCAATAATAAACTCTGTTATTGAACTCAAATGTTACACAAATTATCAAAATATTGCCTTTTATTGAAAAATATAAAGTTATTTGAATCACAAAAACATTTTAATAGAAATAAAAGTTCAATTATTTCAAAGATAATTATCACTTAATTAATGTTTAGTCATTGCAATGAATAATCATTTAATTACTTTGTTTTTATTTAAATTTGTGATTGTGATCAAGGTAAGTTATCTCCTGATTAGCCTTAATTTACTTTAACACAAATGATCTCAATAGTTATCAAACGGAGAGACTAATTATGCGAATTTAGTGCCATATCCTCAGCAAATAAAAACAGAATCCACACAACTATTGATTGATTCAAATAATTTCAAATTCATTACTAAAACAAAAGGAAAGTGCGATCTATTGGAAGACGCCATCAAAAGATACAAGAAGTTATCATTCATTAACGACTGCTCTCTTTTGAACAAACAATCAGTAAAACATGAAATCAATGGAAGTTTTGACTTTCAAACAGATAAATGGCTAACAAATGTGACCATTGAATTGATGGGTAACTGTACAGATCAATGGCCGCATCTGGATATGGATGAAATGTATATTATAAGAGTGGACACTCAAGACTTTCCAGAACAGGCCTTTATATTCTCGCCCACAATATGGGGTTCCATCAGAGCTTTGGAGACATTTTCACAATTGATATCTCTTAGAAGTGCCACTATTTTTACCATAAATTCGACATATATTGTCGATTATCCCCGTTTCACACACAGAGGATTACTAATCGACACTTCCAGACATTTTCTGCCAATTCATACGATATTAGATAATTTGGACGCAATGTCTTACCATAAAATGAATGTTCTTCACTGGCATATAGTCGACGATCAGTCCTTCCCTTATGTTAGCGAAAAGTTTCCCGAACTTAGTTCTAAGGGTTCTTTTAACAGAAGAACACATATCTATAGTGCCGAAGATATTGAGAAAGTGGTAACTTTCGCTCGATTTAGAGGTATCAGAGTTATTGTCGAATTCGATAGTCCCGGTCACACACTTTCGTGGGGAAAGGGATATCCAGAACTGTTAACTGAATGTTATTCAGAAGGAAAGCCTACCGGACATTTTGGGCCATTAAATCCAAGTCGTAACCATACTTTTGAGTTCTTGAGATCACTGTATGAAGAAGTGATTGAAAGATTCCCAGATAATTATCTTCATTTGGGTGGCGATGAAGTGAACTATTTGTGTTGGAAATCAAATCCAGAAATTCAGACATTTATGAAAGCAATGAAAATGAGCGGTAAATATGAGAAACTCGAAGAATATTACTTCAAACGGATCTTTGACATCATTTCGGGGTTAAATAAAAAATGGATTCTATGGCAGGAAGTGTTGGATCAGAAGATTGAAATTCCGAATAATACAATCGTAAACGTTTGGAAATCAAATTATAACCTGGAATTGAATAATATAACAAAAAGGGGTTTCCCTGTAATACTATCTTCGTGTTGGTATTTAAACAAAATATCTTACGGTTACGACTGGTTTGGGTACTATGCATGTGATCCGCAGACTTTCAATGGAACAGAGCAGCAAAATAGTCTTGTAATAGGAGGACAGGCATCGATGTGGGGTGAATGGGTTGATGCCTCTAATTTCATGAGTAGGACGTGGTTTGTATTCTTGTTTATTCTTAAAGAAAACATTTGATTAATTTGAGTAAACTTAGGCCTCGAACTATGGCTGTGGCCGAGAGGTTGTGGAGTCCTAAAAGTCTTCACAATACAACTGAAGCTCAGTTTAGATTTGTTCCGAACAGATGTCGAATGTTGGAGAGAGGGCTCAGATTCCAACCAATTGTCGAACCGAAACAATTTGAATTCGGGTTTTGTAAATGTGATCACAAAGTTTGAAATGAAATTAAAGTTTATTTGAATTGATTTTCATATTTCACAGAATATGTTAATTGAATTAATATTTGAGAGAAATTTGTTAAATAATTAATAAATATTAAATTAAAGGGAAAAACAAATTAATCTAAACTTCCGATTATATGCATCGCACCAGTCGTTGGACTCTCCTCTTGTGTTTTGGGTTTAGTCGCGGAACCACTTATAAAAATTAATTTTAATGTTAAGTCAAATAATTGTGTTATACTTACTCACTATCGCCGTCTGCTCTGTTGTTGTGTTGCCGCAGAATTTTGAAAGCGGGTGACTCCACACGGGTTCTGTTTAAACGATATTTTAAACCCTCTTCTGTTGGATTCAGTTCCGACATTATCTGAGAAAAATCTTGCAATTATTGGACCGTTTCTAACAAAAAGAAATGCAAATAATATTAAAATCACTAATTAATGGCTCTAATTGTCAAACCCTTCATCATTGACCGCCTCATTAAAGTTGACATTATTCTGATTGATAGCTCCGTGGTTTAAACGATATCCGCAATATCTGATACCACCCAATTCAAGGTAATCATGTGCACATTTTACAGCACCTGCTCCTCCAGTATTTGCAGAAACCGAATCACTTGATATAATAAATGACTGGTCATTCAATGTACCGGTATTTACATTATTTGAATTGTTCACAGAATAGGTCTGAGTGCAGAAGTATTGCTCTTTTCTGAAGCAAATACTGTAATCCATATGATTCATATAACCCACTCCTTTGAATCTGAGATTAGACAAGTCGTTTTGGTTTGGACTAACTTCATGTGAGTTAACTTGCAGAAGAACATCATAATTAAAACTCGTTATCTCTCCGTTCGGACCCAAGAAGTATTGCAAACAATTGGGTGGAGCTATAGATTCAAACGTTTAGAGAAATTTTTAACAAATTAACAAAACTGAAGACATTTTTATTGAATTTCGCGAAATATTTTTAAAGGTTTTATTCAAGATTTAGATTTGAAATTATTTTTATCTTCCAATTAATCAATAATTTTAAAATCAATGAGAAAAGTGAGAAAATGTGCACAAAATCTGATTAAAATGTGTAATTGAGTGCGATTTGACTGCATTAGTGTTTATCCGTCAAATTTAAACCTTTCATTGGATTATTGCATTCAATTTGTGAGACCAGTATATTCCAGCGCCTTTGACCAGGACCACTTGTCTGTACATTCAAATTGACTGGACCCTGAACACCATCCACGTCTACATACACTGAAAACAAGTTAACATTAATTTCAGTGCTTTTAAAAAATTGTATTATTTCTTACAGTGCTGTCCGCTATTGAAGCCACAGATGTTAGGGACGACTGAATTAAGATTCTGTCCGTTCACTGTAAAGAAGTCTGTATCACAAACACCTTTATTTGGTTGAACCAATTCAAAGTCCATAAAATCTAGTCTTTGATCACAAAACGACAAATAATTAATAATAATAATATTGAAAACAGAAAATGTTATGCCTTCACCTCAACTGACAAATTCTGTTAATACCAGGAATTCTGTGAATTGTAAGCAAACAAGTGTTGGAATTGTTATAAGAAGAAGGAAAGCCTGGATTTGTGAAATATGTTGAGTTATGAGATGCTATTCCACCACAAGTTCGCGGAACTAATTAAAGACAAATCAAAAATAAATTATTGTTTGGAATGAGTTTCGAATAAATGATAATAAATGGAAATAAATTACTCACAAACACAACAGACATTACTCAGACCACATCTTCCGATAGGAACTCCTCCCTGTTGTCGACATATTAGGCTTGAGAAACAGGTGCCTTTCATTGTTTGAACCGATTGGTTAGGTGTTCCCGGGATGAGTGTTGACACAGAACATGATGGACCAGAACTTAGAAGTAAATTTCCGACTGAAAAATAATTCAAGAAATAAATCAAATCATTAATTGAATGAGAGATAAAAGTTTGATTTGTTTTACTCGATAAAACTGAAGAAACAGATATCGAAAAGAGTAATACAAATAAATTTGATTTGATTTCCATTAGTTGTTATATTTAGTTGTAATTCAGTTCAGGACTCAGAGTCTGGTTTTGAGGAACTGATCATTTGGTTCAAACATTTTGTTAAAATATTTGCAAAGAGTTGAAAAATATGTATTTATGGTTACATCCAATGAAATGCAAAATACATTATGTAATTGAGAGGTGATTAGGAAAAAAATATTATCGAGAGTAAAGTTTGATTTTCTGGCAGAAGTTTTTACCATTCAGTTAATGAAAAGCGAAAACAGGCTCATTGTGTGACAAAGAGAAGGATATTCCGACTATTCATTAGGTTTTTGTATGAAATTCTCATTGAAATCGTGTCCTAAATTCGACGCTTCGCTAAAAATTTGATTTTAGTTTTAATAATTTATTATCGACTGTAAGCCACTGTAGGCCATAACCAGACAATTATCTACTCGTTTGGATTGACCCTAATTTGCTTGATTATGAAGTGCCAAATAAGTGCCAAATAAATAAAATGAAAAATATTTTGAGGAAACAGACATTTATGATGACAATAATGACAGATAATTATCGAAAAATCTTTATTATAATAGTATTGTTAGTTAATTTTCTCCTCCTTTTTAATCAGCGAATGAAAGGCCAATTTTATGTAAGTTTTTACAATACTTTAATACATTGCAATTCATTGATTACAAATATCAGACTGAATGGCATGGATTAGTTTGCAATTAATCAGTCATAAAATAATTTCTTTTATTTAATTTTCTATTAATTTTTATATTTTATTTAATAATTGAATGTTTATCTCAATTATCGCAAACTTATAAAATAGTTGCTCTATAAAGTCTGAGCTGTTAATTAAAGGAACATAATTATGAAAATCCATCACATTTTATTATAAATTAACATGGTAATATCAAAATAATATAAAAATAAAGATTAAGTTTCAATAAACAAAGAAATTTAAGAAAGTTTGTGAATTGTTTATTGCATTTGATTTGAGTGAAAAACTTTACACATTTTAGGATTTGTGTCCTCTTTGTTGAGTTGAGAGACCGATTCGTTTCTATTCTTTCGTCCGAAACGTATTGACTGTGAGTTAGGGAATTGCAATTCACATGGATTTTGTTTGAATCCAATTTTAAATCCCCGACTATACTCTTCGGACCACTCATTATCTGAAACAAATCTCGCGATATAAGGTCCGCTTCTGAAAATGTTGAAACTTGTTTTAATTAAATTAATTTCGATTGAGAGTAGATGATTACCCCTCATCAGTTATGGGCTCATTATAATTTATGTTGGTTTGGTCCACACCTCTTGAGTTTAGACGATCGCCGCAGAATCTGATCCCATTTAGTAAGAGGTAATCTGATGGGCATTCAATTATTCCGGCGCCTGCAATACCTGGAACTGCCCAATGGCTGGGAAGACCGATTGATTGATCATTTATAGTATTGACCACATTATAAGAGTTGATAGAAAAGGTTAGACCACAAAAATATTTCTCTTTTCTAAAGCAGATGGTGTAATCCATTTTATTCATATAACCCACTCCTTTGACATTTGAGTTTATCTTTGGCTTAATTTCACTTGTTTGGAGAGCATCATGGTTAAAACTACTGATTTCACCATTTGCACCCATAAAATACTGCAGACAATTGGGTGGAGCTATAGATTTATAAGTTTAATCAATGTCTTACTTTAATACATGTACATGTATGGTAAGTTTTTTCAAAATTATAAGCTAATTATAATAGGAAGGCCCAAACCTTTAGAAGGATTATGACATTCAATTTGTGATATAAGAATATTCCATTTTCTTTGATCATTTCCATAAGTTTGAATATTCAAATTAATTGGTCCCTGGACACTGTCTACTTCGACATACACTAAAAACAAATTCAATTCAAAATTATGGAAATATTGAGAATCAAGAATTGAATTTTGTTACAGTGCTGTCCCCGATTGAAACCACATATTTTAGGAGCGACTGAATTGAGATTTTGTCCGTTGATTATGAAAAAGTCTTGATCGCAATCACCCTTATTTGGTGCCAATAATTCGAAGTCAATAAAATCAAATCTTTTTACAAAATATCAAAAAATATTCGTTAGATTTGCTTAAAAATTATTTAAGATTTCTGTCTTTTATTTGACCTCAACTGACAAATTTGATTAAACCCGAGTGCTTTGTTAATCGTTAGGGAACAGATATTAGAGTGATTGTAAGACAATGGATAGCCTGGATTTGTGAAATATGTCGAATTATAAGCGGTCACATCACCACAAGTTCGTGGAACTATTATAAACAATTATCACTTCATTATTAAGGAAAGTGTTTGAACTTTTGTCAATTATTTTATAGTAATACTTACAGATACAACAGACATCGCTAATACCACATCTACCAATAACTTCACCTCCCATGTGGTGACATTTAAGACTGGGATAGCAAGTACCTTTCAGCGATTGAGATGATTGCATTCCAGGCATAGATGATGATACAGAACAAGAAGCGCCAGAATTCATGAGTAAATGACCCACTATTTGATTAAAATTAACATTTTATTTATCCTTTAGTTTAAAGTTTAGACAATTTAATAAAATTAGTATTACTCGATACAATTGACGAAACATTTATTGATATTAAAAACAAAAATAATTTAAAATCCATTGAATTTCGAAGACTTACTCAAAGTTGAGATCAATTAAATGTTTGGTATAATAAAATCTAATGAAAAAATTATTTAAATAATTTACAAACATTAATATAGAGATCAGAATTTATATATTGATATTGAAAGTTTGAGCATGCTAATACTAATGTAATTATATGCTCCATTGATTTAATTCCTAATAACAGCCATTATTATTGAAATATAAGAATTTCTATTAAATTAAATGAGGAAACAGACGTTTAGGACAACAATAGTGACCCTTTATTATCACAAAATCTATTATTATATACTTGGAGTGATGCCATTCAACTGGTAATTAACTTTCACCTTATCTTAGTTATCTATTTTATATAATAGAAGTATTTTCATATAAATTTTTAACAATAATTCAAATAGAAATTGAAAGCAATAAAGTTATTATAGATTTTTAAATATATTCTAAAATTAGTTCAAAAATTAAAAATACTTTTTATTCGATTATTCGCTTCAAATGCATATTAATTATTTATATTTAAGAAAAACTGATATTAATTTTAATCAACAGATAATATCTCATAAATTAGAAAATATGGAATTCTATAGATTCTATACTAAAATCTTTTGATATCGATTCAACATTAGCTATACATTAGGTTAATCACAATTGTTTTGTAAATTTGTTAATTAAATTCTCTCTAATTATTGAATAAAAACCTGAATTTACTTTCAAACAACATTTATGATTGTCTTTAATGATTGTCTTTAAGTCTAATCGATTGATTACACGATTATAATATTTGGCACTTAATCTCTCAAAGCTATAAAACCTTAATACCACCACTGCTTGATAATATCAAATTGATATAGTGGTGATTTATATATTGAATATGACTCATATCTGAGTTGATTGTTCCTTACATTTGAATTATTTGCTCAAACAGTAAATACATCTAAAAATATAGCCTTAAATAACATCCAA
This sequence comes from Minunthozetes semirufus, assembly GCA_034699985.1. NCBI lineage: Eukaryota > Metazoa > Arthropoda > Arachnida > Sarcoptiformes > Punctoribatidae > Minunthozetes > Minunthozetes semirufus. The sequence goes on from JAQIXD010000331.1 coordinate 13,854, forward strand.
AAAGTATTTGATTTTTTTTATAATTCAAAAATGATTTCTTCGATTGTCTTTCCTTTAGTTTCGGGAACTTTTTTGTAGATTATTATCCATAAGATTAGAGTAAATATCGCGAACAGAGTGAAGACGTGTCCCTCAAAGTTATCCTTCAATAAAACAAAAGTTATTTGTTTGTGAAATATGTCCTCAAATAAGAAATACCTTAAGAGCTGGAAAACAAAATGAGAATAATAGCGGAATAGCATAGAGTGTGGCCACAGAAATACCTGCTGCCATCGATCGGGAGTCGGTTCGGAATAATTCGGCGAAATAGAAGTGAGGTATAAAAGTTGGTCCACAAGAGTACAGAATGATGTATAGGAAAAGTGTTATTATATTCAAATAATTGGAGATTTCGAGGCTTTCGCTGAAAATCAAACAAAATGTGAGGAAAATAAGGGCGCAAAACATTCCCAACATTCCAACCAATAGAAGAGTTCTTCGGCCAATCTTTTCGATGAATAATCCGAATATAAGAGACGTTTTAAACCCAACAAATAGAATGGCATTCGATATATAAGACTGAGTTTTTGGCGATAGGCCTGCCTTTTGGTAGATTGTTTTGGCAAAGAATTGTATAGCATTTATTCCGGTCATATGTTTGCTCAGAACAACAATTATTGATATGAATAATGCATTCCTGATCTTAGGGTCGGTCCAAATGCTTTGATACGTAAATCTTATATTTCGTTCAATCGCTTGATATTCGACTTTCATTTCATATATTTCTTCATTGATTTCGGAATTCTCTCGAAGTCTTTGTAATTCATTCTGTGCTTTGTTTTGATCCCCTTTTATTATATACGTATATTTGGGTGATTCTGGACACTCATTGAGCACTATTATCATTAGTATTGATGGGATTATTACCGATGAAAACATATAAATCCAATTTTCAAATTCAAAGCAAGTAATTAGTGTATGAGTGGTAAGGATTGCAAGACTTGTGCCCACAATATATGCCGAACCAAATATGCCTCTCATTCGAGTGGGCGCTACTTCTGTCAAATAAATGGGAGCCAGAGATGTGGACAGACCCACATTGAACCCAATGAATGTCTGTCCGATTATTATCATTTCATATGAACCAAATCTGGCGCTAAAACAGATGAAAAATAGCGCCACAAATATGAGGCCATTATTCCATATCAAAGACCTTTTTCTACCAAATTTGTTGGCAGAATAGCCACTGAAAAGAGCGCCAATTATTGCAGCGATCAGATAGGATGAGGTCCAGTTGATGAGAAACTTCTTGAGCTTTTCATTTGCTTGATTGTCTAAGCGCTGAATTACTTCGGGATCTGTTGCAGAACTAGTGTATTGTCGTTCTTCTGTGAGTCTCATACGAATGACACGATTTGCAAATATATAGATTAAATTGAAGGACGACTCCCGGACTGATATATTAATGCCATTTATAAAAGACGATAAAATGATTGCTATTAAACCGTATATCAAATGCTTTGTTATTCCGCAGCTAATCATGACTTTGAGGGAAATGAAGACTTGATTTTGTTTCAAATGATTGTCATATTTTCAGTTAACTTAACAGCAAATATAAAAAATAAATAACTTTTCACTGAAAAGGAATGGGAGCCCATTGTTAGAAAGATGTCGGATGAGCTCGATATCTAATTCCTGTCAAATTGTCGCTGAAGTCAGTGTCTATATTACGCAAAATCCCACATAAATTGATAGCTTCTAAGAAGAGTCAAGAAATATATTGTATGTTATTCTCTGTTATTCTCTCATATACTCTGTATTCGCATAGCTTTACAACTAAAGTATCGATCGCTCAGCTATTACTACAAAAACAGGGAATGCATTGCCTGGAAGTACATTACTGTCCAAATCTAACATTAATGGTATCATTCAATGTTACAAAAACAAAATCAAATACAACTCAACTTAATTCAATAAATGCGAACTGAGACCATCAACAAATATCTATATATTTTTAAAACAAATACAAATTCTTTAATTTGATTAGATTTTTGGCATAAATTTCAATTAACAGATTTACTTTATTTATAATTATAATAGATTCTATGAAAACAAATTATGAGGAATTTAATGTTGAATATATTAACCGATATTAAATTATTCACAAAATTTTAATAAATCAAATAAACTCTGATTTGGTTAAGATAAAAATAAACGGTTAGTCTTCAAAGTGGTTCACTTTTATGAGATATTCTTTTTCCTTTCATTTGATTCAACAATAATTAAAAGTATTATTATTTGTTTCATTAGTAGAGAAGGATTACAAAAGACTTATATTTAATTGGAAAAGTTTTTTGTTTCTGACCATTCATTCAGATATTAAAGAGTTTAATAATAATCTTGTGCTCAAATGCCTGCCCCACCGATAAGTGCACTCAAAGGCATCTCAGAGATAAGCCCTGAGCTATTCAATGAAGTTCGCACTAAATTCTTAGACGAAGTCAAGTCTAATCCACATCTTTATTGTGATGAAGACATTGTATGCATTGAGTCTAACGAATGGCAAATACAGCGCTTTATTCTGGAGCACAAATATAACCCAGATCTGGCTCTTAAAGCCTTAATAACGGCTATGCGATGGAGAAAATCATTTGGTGTTAAGAATTTGAATGAAAATATCTTTCCTGAAGAATATTACAGAAGTGGATCAATGGTTACATATGGAAGGGATCGCAACAATGCAACCATCCTTATAGTCAGGGCTAACATACATAAGAAGATCAATGAATGGGCGGATTCTGTGAAAAAGTTTTTCATATTTCAAATCGAAAGAATCGATTACAATAACGATGGAAAGGGTATTGAAAATCAGTTTTTGTATAAGACTTTTATAAAAACAATTATTTTGTGTCGAAATAGGCGTTACTCTAATCCTTGACTGCAGTGGTATTGGAATATCAAACTTGGATTTGGATTTACTTCAATTCATTGTCACTTCTTTTAGCAATTATTATCCCAAACTCTTTGACGCAATCATTATCCATGAGTTGCCATACCTTTTGCAGTATGTTTTCAAATTAGTTCAGTCGTGGCTTCCAGAAGACGATCGAAAGTTTTTCCACTTGACTACCAAGAAAACTTTGAACGATTATGTGGCTCCAGAACAATTGCCAAAGTTTTTAGGCGGAACTAATCCTGATTCTTATCAATCGGTACCTAAAACTGCTCTCAAAGCCGAAGAATTGGTTAAAGTAATTGGTTTGAAGACAAAAGACGCCGAAAAACTAAAGTTTCTTGAGAGTCATATGAATTGATTGTATAATCTAAATCTGACCTTGATCTATTGATCATGCAGATGCATTGAGTGATGAATTGTCGAAAATTGTTTTATTGAATAAATAATTTGAAGGATATATTTATTATGTGTTAAAAGTTGTTTATTTGTTATCTGAGTAGACCTTTGAATAAACTAAAGAATACAAGAATTGATTTTTAAGTGTTATATAAAGTGTTATATAAATAGCGATAAATATTTTTTAGCTCAAAATCAGTTATCAACGCATGCGGTTATCCTCTTTGTAAGGAACAGCCGTTTCGCAAACTTCTCTGAAGATATATAGCGTTTGGTTTTGGTTCCAAACATTCAGATGTCTATCAACAAAGCCCTTCCACTTTTATCTCAACTGAAAAATCAATCAATTATTTCCTGAGTTAAACATATGTGAGACTAAACAATATTTTTGATGAATATGTCCTTCAATTACAAAATCAAATGTTTTATATTAAAAATATGTCATCTTTTCTGAGATAATCATTATTTGCATTTAATATATAATTTGGATATTAATTCTTTTTTGGTAAAAATATTTTGAGAAGATATGGAGTCAAATAATAATGGGTTTACGTTACGTCCAATGGAGGAGAAAGACCTAAAGGAAGGCCTCTATTGTTTTACTGTTCATGACTTAGAAGAAAGTCTCTCAACTTTAGAGGCATTCTATGAGTGCGATCCAAAAGGTTTTTATGTGGCCATCAATAACACTGACAGTGAGTTTTATTCATTTTTTATAATCAAATAAATATTATTATATAAGAGAGCCATAAAAAATATATTATTTAAGGTGGTTCTCCTCAAAATTCAATTTAAGACCATGCTCAATTTAATGATAAATGCTGTGAAAAAATTCTATCGATTTTTCTACGATTCATACATTAAATGTCATACAATAGAGAATATTAATGTTTGCCATTTATTTCATAAATTCATTTCACTTATTTTTATAACACTTTGAAAGACATTTATTTTTTCATTTATATGACAACACTTTTAGCGCACATTCTTTTAACCAGAATTTTGGTTACCATAGAAGCTATTCATTCATTTTTGTCTCATTTTATCTCATTTTTGAAAACTAATGAGTTTTGATTTGATATAAGCATAAAAACAAAAATATATTCTTTAAACAATAAATGAAATAATATTTTCTTTAATAAAACAAAACTTTACTAAAAATAAAATTATATTTCAAAGATCAAATAATTGGTGTTTGTGGAGCACCCGTCACAACACATAACTCTGGCTTTTTGGGTCTCTATGGCGTTCAGTCAGCGTTTCAGAGCAAAGGAATCGGCAAAAAGTTATTCAAATTATGTTTGGATAACATCGGAGACAGAAATTGTGGTCTCCACGCAGTGCCACAAAAGCTGGAAATGTACCAAAACAAAGCCGGTTTTAAAGTTAGGGAAGGAGTCTCTATGGTTGTCTTCCACGGCATACCACAAAACTTTGAGAATCTTTTGAAGACAATCAATGATAATACAAAAATCGAATTCTTTGATAAACAAAATGAAGAGATTTTGACGAAAATCATTGAATACGACTCTAAAGTACACAAACAAAAGAGAGAAAAGTTATTGAAACTCACTTTAAATAAAAAGGATTACAACACATTTGTTGCCATCGATCAGAACAGAATAGTTGGCTTCGGCTGTATTAGACCCGACAATACTGTAAAGGCAATGATAGGACCGGTTTATTCTGACAACGACACCATCGCTGAAGCGTTGATCTATAATCTTATTAAAAGCTCTGCTGCCGCTCAGAATAATGGCTTAGACTTCATGACAATCTCTAATTCTTCCGGAGGAATAAGAATCGCACAAAAACTGAAACTAAAGGAATGGGCGCGTTGTGAAAGACTGTTCACGAAACACGCCGTTCCTGTTAATCATCAGTACATTTATTGCATACATTCCCCTAATTTTTCTCTTTAAGTACAATATTTACTCATTTATTGAGACAATCGGCCAAAAAATATCCCGAATTTCACATCAAATGTATTTAAAAATCAAATCAATTGTTTTGTTCGACAATCTTAAGAACCGAATCTTTTTTGAATCAAATAGTAATAACTTTTTATTGAATCTCAAAATGTTTAATGATATGAATATTTGTGCATGCTCAATCAATGGTCAATCATAAATATCAATATAACTTTTATATAATAGTATTTTTATTTTGAATTTGAAATGTAACATGATTATTTTAATAGATATTTATTCGATTCGATAATAAATTGATGTCTAGTTTGAAAACAAGTTATTGAATTTTGCGATGTTATGATTAAATGATGATCACCATGTTCATTTGTATGTTCATTTGTGTGTTCATGTTTGACAAAAGTGATGATCGTAGTCGCTCATAGAGAACCTTCTTTTATACCATCGGGCATCTGGTGGCCGGTCTTCAAGAACTTCATGATGTCTTGTGTTTGTCAAACACAAAAGTGATGAACATAGTCGCTCATAGAGTACCTTCTGTTATGAAGACCGGCCACCAGTTGCCCGATGGCCGGCCACTCATTTTTCTTGATTTTCTTTTATATTATTTTTTTTACATTTTAAGTGGTTTTGAAGGTTTTTTGTTATGAAGTTTGTTTTGTGTCTTTCGTTTCAATCGCCAGCGCATAGGACTGACTCAGGAATACGAGTGTTCTCATGAGCATCGGATCATCACATATACCACTTCCCCATCACTTTAAATACCTCTCAAACCTAATCTTTATTCTGATTACAGTTCTTAATAGAAATATAATCGAAATTTCAAAATACATATAAAATACTCAAATAATTTCAGAAAAACATAAATTATACGATTTTTAAGACAAACAATTTGTGTTAAAAACTTTCCTATCAATTGATATAATTTATTTATTGACAAATAAAAATGATCATGCTCATGCACCTATAACACGAATGGCTTAATTTAATTAAAATTGCATAAAATCAAAGTATATTTTAGTAAATTGTCTCAATTAAATAATAAAATGATACACTGTATAACTATAAACTGAAGTGAAGTTAGAAAAATGTTGTTGTTGCAAATTGCACCAAGCAAAGTTTCCCTCTTGTTTTGATTTTCAAAAAGTTTATCTGTTATATCAAAATCAGTAGATTTGGTACATTTATAAACAAATGTTGAGCGCGAATTCCACTTTAGATGAGACTAAAAAGGTCTCAACATTTTAAAGACTGAAATCATTTAAACATAAAAACAATAGTTTCGTATTTTTTAAGAAAATTTAATTTAAAGTCAATTTAATTGTGATTTAACTGAGTTTTGAATAGAGTTATGACAATTAGGAATGTTTTACTGACCGGAGCTAACCGTGGAATAGGTCTGAAGTCATGCAAACAAGTGTCTCACTTAAGTACAACCCAACCGATAATCTCGACCACAAGAAATCGACAAAAATCTCAGGTATTCCTCTTTTTATTCATTCATTTCTTTGAAAATATTCTTTGATTTCATCAGGAATTGAACCAATTGTCAGTCAATAACCCGAAAATCCATGCCTTAGAGCTAGAAGTTAGAGATGAGAGACGTTACCTCAAAAAAGCTGAAGAATGCCAACAAATTGTTGGTCACAAACGTCTAAATGATTTAGTAAACAACGCGGGGATTATGTTTCGCCACTCATTGACATCAGTGACCAAAACCAATCTTTCGGAAGCACTTGAGGTGAACTCAATGGGACCGTTGCTCTTAACGCAGAAGTTGTTACCACTTCTCAAAATTAGTGCCAAAAATGGTGACAACTCTTCTGTGGTAAACAAATCTGAAAAGTGAATCAATTGTTGTTTATTTACAGATTCGGAGCAAAAGATTCAAAAGAAAAGATTATTTGATTTTTCAAAATTGTTTCGAAAGAAAGAATCGGAAGAGAAGTTTGTGATCAGAAGAATGGAAAAGAATGACATAAAGTCAGCCCTAACTTGTTTGGGAACACTTGGTTTGACAGAAGGAGTGTCCACTTTAGAGGCATTCATGGAATGCGATCCAAACGCTTTTTATGTGGCCGTCACTCAAACCGATGGTTAAGAAAGACATATCTTAAGTGATTGTGAAATAATGTCCTCTATTTTCAGGCCGCGTAATCGGTGTCTGTGGAGCGCCGGTCACCAGTCATTCAACAGGCTTTGTCGGTCTTTTTGGTGTCGACCAAAAGTTTCAAAAGAGATCAATCGGTAGACAATTACTTGAGTTATGTCTTAAACACATCGGAGACAAAAATTGTGGACTCTTTACGGTTGAGAGCAAAACATATTTTTACGAAATTTTCTATGATTTCAAAGTCCAAGACTTCAAACAAATGGTATTATTCGGAGGAATTCCTAAAAGATTAGAAGATATACACATTTTAATCGATGAAAACCATTGTATCAAACAATTATCAAAAGAAGACACAATACTATTGACAAAAATAATAGAATACGACAAAAAAGTTCACTCAATAGAGAGACGACAACTACTCTCTCATATTCTCAACAAATCTGATTACAAGACCTTTTCGGTGATCGATAAGAATAGGGACCAATTGCTTGGTTACGGCTCTATTCGAACTAATATCGATGGTTATGGACTTATAGGACCTGTTTATGCTGACAATGACTCTATCGCTGAGATATTAGTCTATAATTTGATAAAAAGTTGCGAAACATCGCAAACCATTGGAATACTATATCCGGCAATAAATATCTGTGAATCCAGTCATAGGATCGCCCGAAAGGTTGGTCTCCAGCAATACAGTAGAAGCGTAACCCTTTTCACTAAATATAAGACTCCTTTGAATCATAGACTTATTTATTGTATTCTTTCCCCGAGTTTTTCGTTTTGATTTCAAAATAGTTTTTATTATTTAATAGAAATTAAAAAATGTTTTTTCAATCAATAAATGAATTTATAATTAAATTAAATGAAAATATGAGTCAATTCCTAAAAAATTTAAGTCTCAAACATGAAGTGCAGTATTCCTGGAAGTCTTGCTCTGGGTTGAGGGTCTTCCTCTTCACTCTGTTCGCTCTCTGTTTGTATCAATGGATTCGAATTAATTATATGATTATTATTTTCATTATCGGAACCATTGGTTTGATTCTTAGCTCTTCCATTAATTGGTTTCATTTCATATCCGTTACTTTCGGGGGATTTCATTGAATCCCTTTTCTTCTTCTTTTTCTTGTCGAATGTGGAACTGGTGAATGTGATGAAACTGAAGAGGGCCACCATCACTGCAACAACACTGAATCCCAAATACAGGTTAATTAGTCCTCCGATGTATATCTGTTATCAAATGATACAATCATTCAATTATTTTAAGGTTTGTCTGACATTCAGATTAAGTAAACTGATTATAAGGAATTCATTGCCGTTTCCCCGACCATCAAATCCTATGATCGCGGATATGACTCATATGACCTCTAATTTTAAGAGATAAGTGAAAGAATTACCGCCAGTTCTACGGGAATGTATTTCGGCATATGAACCAAATTCATGTCAACTGATTTTGGTGGAAGTATTCCAATGGTCAGCCACTGCTGCTGTTCGTAGTCGTCTTCATCCCTCTCCTCTACTCTAAACTGTTTGACGTCATAGAAAATGCTATAACAGTCCTCATAGTCTCCACATCTCTGTCGGCACAACTCATCCAATGAGAGACCTTCTTCGAGATGTCCAGAAGGACTCTTTGAATTCATCCACAACTTTGAAAAAGTATAAGTAATGTCTGGAGTGGCGAATATATCTCCGGGCCATCCATCAGAATCGGTATATGCATCTACTTTACACTGAGCCAAACAGTGCTCTCGCGAGGAGAAGCCCTCGTGGGTATAGTTTTTGCATTGAGTAGCATAAGGAGGGGGCAAAAGGGTCGTTGTCTGTCGAGTGAAGGACAGCGCAACGAACTGTTCTTTCGTTGGATTCAATTGCATTACATTATTTCCATCAGAAAACTGATGCATTTCTTTGAAATAAAGAATTGATTAGACATTCAATAGTCTTATTCTTAAATTACCTTTTGGTGAATGAATGTAAAGAAGACCATTAAGAACGAAATCCCTATTGATCCTAATCCAGGCTAAATATTTGAGATTAGCCGCAGAATCGCGTTTTATTTTATAGTTATTTTGATCGAAATTTCTCTCATTATTGAAGAAAAGTGTAAAACATTTTTTGTCGACAGAAATAGTTTCCACTATTTTTGAAATAGCGCTGCAATTAATTTTTGTATAACTATAGGTCAGTCCTTTCTGATACCCAACAGGCGTCGGAACTTCGCATTTGTCAAAAAACTTTACTGAATTTATGGTGAGCTTATGCTGTGCATTAATCGGCAGTTTTCTCATCGGTTCTTCTAATAGTTGTCTGAATGTCTTCTTCCGTAAAAGGTATGAGATTTCACTTTGAGTTCTTCCTATAAAATCAAATGAGTTTCGGTAAAAGAAAGGATGTGCTATAAATGACATACCATATAAAACTGGGTGAAGAGTTGGTTCAATTTCAATAATTTTTTCTGGTAAAATAGTGGCAGATATTTCACTACAAATGGTGATTCCGGGCAAATGAATATTCAATGAACGACCGATTCTTAAGTCAACTGTTGTCGGATATGACAGATATAAGATTCCGACTAAATAAACCTGGTATGAACAAACGGCAATACATGCCACAGCTATCAGCACTTTTAATAAAATTCTTATTTTCCTCCTGCAACCCATTTTTAAAATTATATCATAATAATAATAATAATAATAATAGTGTTTAAGTAAAATAACAAATTGTAGTCAACTTAAAAAGTATTTAAAATCATGAAAACAATAAAGAGTTTGCTTTCATTTTCTATAACATTTCAAAAGTGATATATTCTTGTGATTCTCGTCGCAAACCTTTATATTTATTTAATTCACTTTTTTATCTTTAATTCTTAGCAATGAGTGATAAAACACTATCTTTTGGTTAATGCTGTGAATCATTTCAAATTGTTTTTGTATTTGTTTTGGAATTTTGGTTGTATTTTATTATATAATGGAAAGGAGTGACACAATTATTTGTTAATCAATAATTAAGTATAATTATTACATATTTATAAAAAAAAGTTAGAATTAATTGAAACAGTCAGTCGTCTTACACCATAAATTAGTTATTAAGTTTGCAATTTTTAATCACAAATAATATTTTATACTTTTATAGTTATATTTACAAATATATGCATAATTTCAATTGAATGCAATTAATAGAAATGTTCAATTCAATCATCGTTTAATTTTATTGAGTTGATTTGAGAGCCAATCGAGTCCTTCATAGAGTCCAGAACCATTTACAGCAACACTTGGTTGAATATACCAACTCCTTTTGCCCAAAGAGTTTAGATTTAATTTTTCAGTCATTTGCGTAACACTCATAGCATTTGGCAAATCCTAAATATTTATTTAAATTAATATATTTTTGAGTGAAAATCAATGGCAAGACCTGTTTATTAGCGAATACCAAGAGAACAGCGTCTCTCAGTTCATATGACTGCAACATTTGTTCTAGCTCATCTCTTGCTTCGCCAATACGTTGTGGGTCATTTGAATCCACTACAAATATAATTCCTTGAGTGTTGGGATAGTAATGCTCCCAAAGGGTCCGAATCCTCTCCTGACCCCCAACATCCCAAACAGTGAGTCGAATATTCTTATACTCGAGTGTCTCCACATTAAAACCTAATCAATAAGTTAATTATTTAATAATTGGAAAACAATAAAATTATTTATCAAATATGAGACCTATTGTAGGAATAGTGGTACAGACTTCACCAATTTTCAACTTAAACAGAATTGTTGTCTTTCCGGCCGCATCCAAACCAACCATCAATATTCGCATTTCCTTCTTAGCGAACAGTCTGTCAAACAAACTCGAGAATAATAATCCCATTATTAATAATTTCCAATTTTTCACTAAAAGTTCACTAAAATTGTTAAATTATTCCAATAAATCAAAACAGATATCAATTGTAAATAGAGGAATAAACTCTCAAAATTGATCTGAGTTTAACTGTCTTAGTCTTTAACAGAATTATAACATTTGTTAAATGTTTTTATTTCTTTTATACTTTGAGATAATAAGTCTTATGTAATAATATTTAATGCGTTACATAAGCCTCGATCGGAATTGAGATGAAATGAACGGCCAGAAAAAAATGATCCAACTCATCAATTCATATCCAATAAGAATAAAACAAAATATTTACGAAGTATTGCATCTATCAGTGAAAACCATCACATTATGTTTCTGTGAGTCATTTATGTTGTTCTATCAATTATTGCTTAATGATTAAGCCTTAATCAGTAAAATATAATCTAACTATCATATCATATCAGTTTTCGGGTTTCTCCTGATAAAAAGAACAAGATAAGTTTTCCCGCATTTCCATACAAATTCAATTAATAAAATATTAGAATGGTTAATTAATAGGATATTAAGCTTTAGACATTGTTTCCTATTTATTGAATTAATCTATTTGTTTCAAAAATAAATATTCTATTAATTGTCAAATACTAACTGATTGAATAAACAATCTAGTTTATTCAGATGAGGACTTACTTAACTGAGAATTTATAAACCTATTATAACAGTGTTTAATGTTTTTACAAAATATTCAAAATAATAGTCATTTAAAGCGAAAAAAAGAGATTTGAAAAATGGATCCAAAAAATAGACCAAAAATTCCTAATCATATGATTTTTGTCAATTATTTCGGTCGGGTTTTACTCATTATATTTGGATTACTCTCCGATTTATTTTGTGTTTCGAGAGTTAGACAACTATTTCTTATTGAAAGGAATAGAGAGTCTTATCCAAGACTTTACGGAAAATTCTTCTGTTTTTACTACAGGAATATAACCGCAAGATTTTGGAATGTGGCCTGGATTCCAATCGGGTCAATTGCTGCAGAAAAGATCATAATATTGGAGAGAAAATCAAAATACGAGTTATTTTTAATAAATTATTAATTAAATTATGTTTTATTAAATGATTTCTTATTTAATAGATTAACCGGACGTAAGATTGAGGCAATTAATTTCGGTTCCTATAATTATTTGGGTTATTCACAAAACTCGGGTCCAATAACTGATTCTGTTGAAGAGGTGATTAAGAAGCTGGGGGTTGGAGTCTGTAGTTCTGGTGTTGAGCTAGGTACAACCTGTATATAATTTTAACAAAATATACTGAATTTTCACTTCCATTTATTAAACAGGAAGACAACAGATCTATTGTCAATTGGAATCATTAGTCGCTAAATATTTAGGAACTGAAGATGCGGTCATTTTTGGAATGGGATTCGGAACAAATGCATTCACTATGTCTGCTCTCTTTGGAAAGGGATGTCTTGTCATAAGTGATGAACTTAATCACGCATCCCTTATATTGGGCTGTCGTGTGTCCGGTGCTGTCACCAAAATATATAAACACAACGATATGAACGATTTGGAGCAAATAGTTCGCAATTCTATTATCGAGGGACAGCCTAAAACAGGACGGGTCTGGAAAAAGATCTTTATAATAGCCGAAGGCATTTATAGTATGGAAGGAACTATAGTTAATTTACCCGAAATTTTAAGAATTAAAAAGAAATATAAAATATATGTGTATTTGGACGAAGCGCACAGCATTGGAGCCATTGGTAAAACAGGCAGAGGTTACTAAATTTAATACCAATGCTATTACCATTTCTATGACCACTATTATTACTATTACCATGATGATTGTGATGATGGTGATGATGATTAATATTAAATTTCATAAAGTTGTCTACAATTTATAGGAGTTTGCGAATACTTTAAATGCGATCCAAAAGATATCGATATTCTTATGGGAACTTTTACTAAGTCTTTTGCCTCTGCGGGCGGTTATATTGGTGGAAACCGAGCAATCATACAATATATACGGTCCCATGCTCCAGGTTTTATTTATGCACAGCCTATAGCACCACCAATAGTTCAACAAATTGCAGGCGTTATCAACGAAATAATTGGAAATAAATCTCAACGAAGAATAAGACAACTGAAAGAAAATACAATTTATTTCCGGCAAAAACTCATTGAAAAGGGTTATCATATCGATGGTGACTCTGATTCACCGGTAATACCATTAATGGCTTATTCTGAGTCATATTTAATGTGAGTACAAATCAATTGATTAAACTGTTGTCACAAAATTCCTTAATTTCAGGTGTTTTCTCGCAAAAATATTAGAGTCAGGAATCGCAGCCGGAGCTGTGAGCTATCCTATCACTCCATTACTGGGAGTCAGAGCCAGAATGTGTATATCCGCAGCGCACACCCGTCAAATGCTTGACTATGCTATCGATACAATCGACAGAATTGGTTCTCAAATGTCACTAAACTTCTCAAAGAATAAATAATTTAATCATTTTATTGACAACTTTATTAGTGTTAGTATTTGACAGAACCACATATTTTCTCTTTAATCGGTATAAACTTGATCTCCGAAAAGATCGCCAATTTACCAATCTCATTTTTAAAAGACTAAAGTTTTGCGTTAAATTTGCGTTAAAAAACGAATTTTGAATATAATTTTAGTTATTATTTATTTTTATAGTTTTAGTCGCAATAAAAGGTCAAAACATTTTCCTGATTCCCTCTTATGAATAGAAATCGAGTCATTTCTGAGGACAATATATCCAATAAATATATGAAGAGATGAGCGCTTATCATATCCTCTCTCGGAATTTCAATAGTCCTTTAAGTGATAAATGATTATGAAAAATGTTTCAGAACCGATGCATCTATCACTACATCTACATCTATACTTACATCACTATTAATGAAGAATATGCTGAATGTCTTTCCAACAGACCTCTGAGAGCCATATATTTGCTTGTCTTCAAATAAATCAAATATAATCTATCGACAGATCTATAGATAAATCAAAATTTTTCTTACTTTTGCCTGAAATTCATATAAATTTTCTATAATTTCTTGCTTTGAATTTGAGTCCAAGAATTGAGAATTGTTTTCGAAATATTCCAATATTTCACTCATACTGTAAATGTAAATGAATTATCACATTCCAAGTTAATAATTGAGAGTACCTTGTCTGTTTTTCTGGATATTCGATTATAATTATATCGAAATAATCAATTCGGAACTTATCGAGTAAATCTTTCATACTAAATTGAGAAGCAATTTTTAAAAATAGGTTTAACTCCTTAATGTTAGCTTTAATCAAATTGATCATGCTTACTTTTGTTCAATACCAGTGGAGGCACTATCGACGACAGTGAAAATCCTTAGTTTGTGTTTTCGCCAATTTTTCCGCTGAGATATTATATAAGGAATTAGAAGAGTGAGCCCTCCCTCGTCATACAACCAATAAATATCAATAAATTTTAACAAAAACTTGAATTCATTAGAATTAGAGATTATTTTAAGACTACTTTCTCCTCCTTTCAGTTGAATTTCGCTTTTTTCAATCGATTCCAATATATTTAAAGAACTACTTATTGCTAAATCAGTTTCAGATGTTTTGTTATTTCTTTTCGTTTCGTTATTTCTATAAATAATTAATGACTTTTGCAAACGGAATGTATTACTGAAAGGCAATCATAGAATCAGTCGATTGACTCAAATAAATATCTATTTCTCACTGAATTATATTGAAATAATCGATGACTTCTTCATATGGACATTGTTTCCAACAATCTTTAAATCCAATCATCACTATATTAGGACTCAGATAAGAACCTAAACCACAGCACTGTGTGAAACAAACAAATTTAAAACAACCATTTTTAACTGAATTTAGAATTGCCTGACCTGGATCATCATATTAGTGCCTTCACTTATTGAATTTGCATTAATTAGTTTATAAAAACATTTAATTTTCTGTTTATTTAACCAATTATTCCAAACTACTATAGTTTTGTTTCGACTCTCATATAATAGATGAGTAGTGACCACATCTGCGATGACTAACATTCCTCTATGTCTTGTAATATCGTTAGCAAATGAAATAAGATCGTTGTATTTAATAGACGTTCCACTCATCAATAGAATGGAAGGCCTAAAGTTCTTGACGTGAACTGACTTAAGATTCAATTTGTGGGCAAAATTGATGGATGTTTTGTATAGTTGTGAATCTGTAGTCTGTCCCCAATCAACATCTATTTATTAAATATTTTTGGTTGAAATCAACATTTTGTTATTATAAAGCTTATTATTGAATTATACCTGGTTTATAATAACTTATAATTATCCAAATAATGGTCACAATGACTAACAGACAAACAGATGAAATCCAATCGAAGCAAAACATTAGTACAAAACAGATAATACCACACAAAAGGCTCAACCATTTGTTGTAGTATTTAAAACTTGGCCTCCAATTTGTTGATTGGATGTACTCGGAGTGAAAAACTGCAATATTTAGCAAAAACCACGAAAATAAATAACAATTTGAGGTCACGTTTGCTATTATATCGAAGTTTGCGATTACAATGAATATTAATGCGATTATAAACGTCAAGATATAACCCCTTCGAGGATCGGAGTGTTTTCCACTTCCTTTTGAAAACCATTTAATGAAAGGAAGCAAATCATCGATCCTAATGACTGCAAAAAATTGAAACTAAAAGAAAATATTTGAATAACTGATCAAAAAACCTGTAAAATTCTTGGGGCGGCTATGAATGAACACATCGCAGATGATAAAGATTGAGCCAACAGTCCGGCAGTGAATAGGGGTTCGATATAATGCATTTGATCTCCAAAAATAGTTAGTGCTGATGATCGAGACATAATATACTGGTCGGGAATGAGTCCGTAATCACATCTCTGGCTTTCATTGCAGGTATAGTTATTTAACTTAACATCGGATACAATTCCAGAAGAATACCGAACGACAGTACATCCAAAGAAAATAATTTGTAATCCATATAATAATGAAGAGGAAACAATTGCAAGAATTGAACCCTTAGGTATTACTTGATTCATAAATCGGGGCCATAATTTTGCGCGAGGGAAGCGCGCGATTCATTTCATTGTTTTTGTCCAAC
>JAQIXD010000332.1:0-30034 GCA_034699985.1 Minunthozetes semirufus
AGAGAGAGAGAGAGAGAGAGAGATGTCATTAAACTTTCAAATTCAGATTTCAAAGCCTCTAAAACTTCATTTGAGTTAACTCTTGGTAACTGATAACCAATGAATGTTTAGTTTTAAATTCATTTTATAATTTATAAAAACTATTTGTCTTTTTTTCTCACAATAATAAAAGTCAATTAAGAGTCCGAACAGAAATTAGATAAAGTCTTCTCTGGTTATTGAGATCTGATGTGAAAGACAGGACACAGACTGAGGGCTCAGACTCGGCTCTCACTGCTGTACAGCAAAAACTAAACTTTTATTAATGATATAAATTAATTATTTAATTATATATTATTTGTTTTGCTGCCCATTCCACTAATAGCCCGGCTCGTAGTCACCAGAATCATCTTAATTTCTAATCTTAACAAGGCTCTAAATTGCGAGTAAACAAGTTCCAACTTTTTTTTTGCCCATTAGGTAACCATAGAAACGAATTAATATTTTGTTAGATTAGAGGCAAAGAAGAAAAATCAATAATTACAAGTTGGATGACATGGATAATCATAATGGCATTAATCTTGACTATAATCTCGATTATTTCAATTGATTTCTATTAAACTTTCTGAATATCCATCGATTTATGTGAAAGAGTTTTTTGTCGGTATTTTTCTGCGTCTTATAACTGATCGCTTCAAACACTTTGTCGACAGCCGTCGGATATTCTTCGATGAAATGTTTCCATTCCTCCGGAGCCGAACCATTCCTAACCAGAAGCAGATTGTCTGCGATATAATCGATGATTCTGTCCCTCAGTTTGTTTGCATTACATTTTTGGGCCAAAATTATTGTTTTGATTGCATTCGTTTCGCATAACTCCTCGTATAAGATGTCTTCGCAAATGGACTTCAATTGAATTATGTTATAGTTTTGAGTCAACGGTAATAACTTTTGGGCCATATTTGCCATTTGTGTAGCCTTTCCGGTGTATATGAATGAAAGCATTTCACGAAATACATTACTCTCGATATCACTAATCACTAACTTATCGATGCATTCGTCACCGGAATTCTCTATAGAATTGTATTCTCATATCAGTGATGGCCAGAGGGAGGGCTCAAACAATAGCATTAAGAATAATAATCCTACAGAATATTCTTTAGTGGGAAAGATAATAAACACCAGAACTAGTTTTAAAACACAAGTTCAAATAGGAATTATGTTCTTGATCAAATTAAAACCAGATTAAACACCATTCTTTCAATCCCTGTTTCTCTGCCCACCCCTGATATAAGTGTATTATTCAATTGGATTACTGAAGAGATGGCTTACTCTTGTTTTTGGTAAACATTGCCGCAAACACTGGCGACCGGACCGCGAGTATAGTCTTGTGGACCGGAAATTCTTTGCCGCTAACTATGAACGTGAAATCCGATAGCATTTTAAAAGTGGATCTGATTTTCTTGAACTCGACTAAGAAGTTGTCTTCAATACAGTTATTCTGTTCCCCAATCACTTCGATCTCACACAAGAGTGTCAATCGATTATTGGGTAGGAGTTCACCGAATCTGTCGATCAGATACTTCTTATCGCAATACTTCTGATAACCCCATCCGTCGCCACTTATTTTGTACTCCAATTCATCGCAAGTCTTAGTGTTCTTCAGATCGTTGTTCACATCGACGATAGAAACCGTATATTTGGCTCTGACTGACAGCTCCTCGCAATAGCACAGGAATAAGTGAATGCTGAGGTGTTCCACATCTTTGTCTCTATTATCTGTATGGTTGGTCTTTATCTTGAAATACCATTTGGTGTTCAGACCGATGTTGAAGATGGGGCTCAAGATGTGGTCGTTTCCTATTTCGCAGAATTTATTTATAATTAGTTTTAACTTTGTTTTGATTCTCAACTCTTGCGGTTCGATAACGACTGAAGTTTCCGCACAACTATTGGAAAGACTGTTATCTGAGGAATGGTTTTCATTCGCATTACTCGCCATTACTTTTTGAGAGACAAACACTTAATTGAATCCAAAAAACAATTTATTTTTTAAATTAATTTTTTCATTATTCGACCAAAACATTGAATTCTTCACAACTAACGCATGTTTTGTTAAATTTTAGACAGAGATGGGTAAAGGGCTGAACCCTCAGACCTACAAAAATTAGGAAATAGGACCTGGATATTCAATTTATAGATGAAAATTAAATTCACCAAGCTAAGTTCATCAAGAATTTTATGCATGAAGATATTTTTAGAATTATTAAAATTGTTTAATAAAATGTATTCGCTGTTTACCACCCCTTATCCAACCCTGATTTTAGACGAATTTTATTCGAGCCCTGAATTACTATTTAATTGGAAACGACTTGTGTTTAGAGTTAGGATCGAAGCGAACAAAAAATCAATAAAAAAGACTTAACGCAAGACTTGATTCCACTTTAAATAATTGGGTTAATTAGGAATTCCTTTTGAATTCCTCGCACTTCCACTCTCTCTGCCTATCAGTTGATGTGAATACGGGTTTTGTGTTGTTTTGTTGAACAGTATTTTTTTTGTGCACAAAATTTCTCCGAAATGAGTCTACATTTGAATAATAATTATATCGGAGAGAATTTTCATCATTTTTTGATCGATTAGTTTAATTAATTTATTGGAATTCCTTTTTTCAATAATTGATTTCAATTAAATTACTCCTGAAATATGATCCTTGAAATTGTGTTTTGATGGCTGAGTTGAATACACTTTCAATTGAGGCATAAATCAACTGAAGATTAGACGAAATTATTATTATTCTTGAATTTCTCGAAATAATTACCAAAGCAGTGATGGCCAGACTTTTTGGGGGTCTATTACTGGGCAAAACTTCTTGGATTTTATCTCCCATAGACTTCAAGTTAAAATTTTAAGAGGTTTTAGATTTCATGGATTTATACCCCCTATTATTTTCAATACTATAAAGGGGGTAAAGGACACACCCGCTGGTCATCCCTGATATCAAAGATTTCTATCAAAAATCTCTCTTAGAAATGAAGTCATCCATCAATTGACTGATTGTTAGGTAAATGAGAGAAATATTTGGTTACAAATCGTTAAATACTATAATCAATGAAAGCGAAGGAAAAGAAAAAATTGAAATAAAGATAAAGAAAAACAGAAAATGACTTCAATTAGAAGTCAAGTAATTATTGATTCAAAAGAAGACTGAAATCAAAATCAAATAATCATTTTTTGTGCGAAGACTCAATCACTTGGAAGAAGAGCTGATTTTCAGCCATTCATTTATCATTCGCTGGGAGAGAGAGAAAATGCAAATATCATTACTTAGTTTTCTTATTTAATGCTAGCATTTCATGCTTTCGATTATTCAAATAGGATTAGAGCACAGAATAACAACTCATCCCTTAGTTAGTTAAGTCTCTTATATTAATTAAGTTCGCAAAACAACTAATCAGTCATAACCTAAAACAAGTGCCGCAAAGGATGAGGAAAGGGATGAACGAAATAGAGGAGAGTTATAGAGGGAGAGGAGGAGAGGGATATCATCGGTTATTAATAAAAAATTAAGCGAAAGATCATTTTGGAAGACTTGAAGATCAGATAAGTATATAACTAATAATTATTCGTGAATATCAGTCAACTAAAGGGATTTGTTCGATGAAAAAACGTGAATAAACTTATCCATCAATCTTTAATACCCAAACAAAATAGATGTATCATGCTTATTATGCTTCTCCTCTTTCTATAGGATTTGAACCAAGCAAACATCATTATTGCTAAATGAAATTTCAAGTTTTCTTCATTCCTGGTTAACTCACATCTTGTTATTTGTTAACAATAGTTAAGCGCACAGAATATCCGCACATTTGGTCATCAATTTCCGAGTTTAGTCTCTTATGCGAAAACTTGTTTTAAAACTGATTCGGATGAGAAAGGGATGCCTATTATAGCCCCTAATTTGGATGATCAAGGAAATAATTCTCCACTTTTCTCCTCATAAAATCATTTTAATGATTCAATAAAGTTTTGAAATTATCTTTTTTTTGAAACATAATTATAGAACAATTAAATAATTATCTTTTTCTTTCTTCGCAATTAACTTTTAAAAGATAAAATTATTCCCATTTTTTGACATCTCATTTGAATAAACATGTTTAATCTGATTTTTTTCAATTAACCCTTTTCCTAAAGTTTATCAAGAATAAATTAAAATTTAAGAACCGGAAAAGAATGCACTTAAAAATAAATGAATTGCTCAAGCCTCTTTTAAAACTGTAACTTTATAATTTGACAATAAATTCTTCAATATTAAATTTTCATTAAATAATAATATTGGCTAGCATATGCGTGGTTGTTATTTTTGCACCAAGACAATTTCTAAAAAGCTTTACCAATAACCCTGAGCAAAATTGATGGCAATAAATGTGGAAAAATTTTTATTTAAAAATCGAGACAACTATTTATTCATTGATTAACTTTTTTTTATATAAAAATTTATTTACATTTGATTTCATTACTATTGATATAAATTAAAACATTATTTTGTTTCGAAACAAAAATCTGACAAAAAGTCATTGAAATCATTTATAATTAATTAATTAATAGATTTTTTAAATTAAGTTAAATTAAAAACTAAATTAAGATTAAAAATACTGAAGAAAAAAGCGATTCTTTTGATTAAAACTTTTTTTTACAATTAATTTGAAAAATAAATACAAAATTCAAACGAAACTCAAGTTTTGATAACAAATAAATCGAAATAAAATAAAATCACAAAAAATCATTGAATCAAAAACTCGATGGAAATTAATATTAATAATAATTATAATAATTAAGGAAAAGAAACAATCAATTAATAGATCTATTAATAGACATATAAATCCATTTATACTTAATTACATACTTTATATATACACAGAGTTATAAACTTTTCATTAGTTGTCTTCTCATTGGAGTCCAGAATAAGAAAATTTATTCTCGACTTTGAAATAAAAATCTCTGAGAAATGAGAAGTGATTTGTTATGAGAGGCCAGGGATGAGAGCTCTGAACGATCTCTTCAGGACTGACAGACAGACAGAACAGTTAGAAGAAGAAGAGAAGAGAGAGTTACCAAAAATAAAGGGACAGAGAGGGGGAAAGACAGCATATAATACACAGAATAAGAGGGCGAACATCATTATAATGAATGACAATATATTACATCTAATGTTTGTATTGACTCTTCTTATACTCGGGGACTGACTGTCGAAAAGCAATGCGAACGCAAAGAAAAAACATCGTAACGTCTCTTATATATAACAAATATATAAAAGTCATATATTTATAATAGAGCCGACAAACCAGCGGACAAATGCGCTGATCATTAGCTCATCAATCGTTTTGTTATGCCATCCCTTCAGCGATGATGTAGTGTTTGGTTAGACTTCTAGTTATAGACGACTACTTGACTACTCGTCTCAAACGAAACGAAACAACAAATAAAAACAAAAAATACTCTTTTCTTTAGCAAATCATATAAACAGTGGGGGAAAGGGATTCTGTGAGGGAACAGGCGGTCAGACGATAATTCTTTGCGTTTTACACATTTTATGCAAATTTTCTGGACTTTTGATTAATTTGTCTAAAATTTTAACAATTTGTGCGAAAGTAGGCCTAAGATTCCTATCCTTCTGCCAACACTCGAGTATAAGCTTTTCGTAGAGCATCTCCGGACAGTCCATCGGTGGGGGCAGTCGGTAGCCCTTCTCGATGCCTTTGATCACGTCCTGGTTGGACCAGTTCCAATAGGGCCGTTCCCCGTACGACATCACTTCCCAGCAGACGATACCGAAACTCCAGACATCGGAAGCGGACGTGAATTTCCTAAAAGCTATCGCTTCGGGCGCCGTCCACCGGACCGGGATTTTGCCGCCTCTGGTGGTGTACGCGCCCTCTGTCGCGCTCTCGATCTCCCGGGACAGACCAAAGTCGGCTATCTTGCAGACGAGGGTCGAGTTGACCAACACGTTCCGGGCGGCCAGATCTCTGTGCACGTAATTCATTTCGGACAAGTACTGCATACCGTAGGCGATGCCCCTCAGCATAGCCACCAGTTGGACAGTCTGGAACTTGCCGTCGTTGGCCCGGAGGAACGCGTCCAGACTACCATGCTCCATGTATTCCGTGATTATCATGATTGGGTTGGTCTTTGTGACCACTCCCTGAAGGTATATCACATTCGGGTGATCGAACTGACCCATTATCGAGGACTCTGTCAGGAAGTCGAGGCGCGGCTTCTCCGCTGAGGTCGGCTTCAACGTCTTGATGGCGACCGTCACCTCTGGCCGGCCCGGAAGCTTCAGTTTGCCCCGACATACGTCGCCGAACTCTCCGCCACCAATGATGGCCTCAATTGTGATATGTTGTGCGTCGATCTCTTTGGTGAACTCCCGGACAGCCTGAGTCGGGTTCTCATACGTGTGCGGATCGACATAAGAACGGGAAGACGTGAACAGTGGTGTAGTCACAGAAAAGGGTGAATTAAATCTGGGCGACGGCACCAGTACGTCAACGATGGGACCGGGAACTAGTTTTTTGCCTTCGCTGGCGTTCCTGTACTCAAGAGTGTCGCAATCGGAGGGCTGTTTCTTATTGCAGTCGTCACCGCTTCTGACGGAACAAGAATTTGAGACAAAAATTGTAATTAAATTCAATTAAAAGCAAAAGTTTGGGAAAAAATGTTTGATTTCTTTGAGAAAAATCGCATAAAAAACAAGAAAATTGTTTTTAATTTAATTAAACGCTTGAAATGAATGCTATAATCGCTGGAATTGGAGGAGAAATTCAAACTATTTTTTCGCAATTAAATTGAGTGAAATAGTTTTGCATATCGTTTTAATGGGAAGCCCTCCTATCGACAGATAAATCACAAATTAAAGTGCAATTCAGTGGCGAAAAGCCATTCCTCGCCAAACAAATATCTGAAACAATTTGAAGTAACAAAAAATATTTTGTTCCAAAAGGAATGCCATTCCTATCCCTAATCAAATCAAAACACATCTCAGAGATCAGAGAATCAAATAATTCGTGAAAATTAATCTCAATTCTGATCACAGGAGTAGTGCTGGCAAAGGGAGGGCACAGAAATGTTTGCCTAAACGAGTGATAAATTAAAGCCAATAACAGAATAATTAACTTCTAATCAAATACTGAGTATTGTATAGGAATTGGAGACTAATTTCAATCAAAAACTAATTCAAAATTCAATTATTCATAGGAATAGTGGTCTTGTATTCCACTCCAACCCAACAAAAGGCATAAATTGACAGTTTCTCTCACTTGTAAGGCGTTGCTAACAGTCTGTCCGTATAATTAGGGGACAAACAGTGTGAGCAACACAACAGACAAATTCAATTGAAGGAAATGGAGATAAAGGGACATACCTTCTAATGTAGAGCACAATCATGACAACGATAGCCACCACTACCACCACTGATAGGGTTATACCAGCGATGATTATCCTGAGCTGGACTGAGTCATCTTCACCAGCGATGTATGCTATTGGAGGGAACAGTCATAATGTTAGAAACAAGAGCTCAGAATAGCACAGAATTGCGTCAATAAAAGTCGAATGCAAAGAAAACTCAATTAAATGAATGAAGAGTTTCTGTACTCAAAGGAAAGCCTAAGAAAAGCGGACAATAAAATCAAAGACCAAAACACTAGAGATATAATCGACGGAAGGAATCAAAAGCAAAACACAATTAGTTGTGGAAAAGGAGTTCAAAATTAGTGCCAATAATTACAACTCGAGTCTAACGGTTCCACTAATTGTGTTTTGAAACTGAAATTCAATTAAACAGAAGTGAAGTCCGATTGGAATCGAAATAAACAAAAATCTGAATTTGAGTTAAAGGGAAGACTCTTAGGAACAGTTGGTTTTCAAGAGGAAGTTGTGAAACAGATGAGGAGAGGGAGGAGAGAGAGAAGCCAGAGATGGCTATGGTTTGTGTTAATTAAAAAAACATTTACCAGTGGTTCCGATGAGCTGACCGGTGGTTCTTGTGATGGGTCTGCTATACTCTCCCCAACCATTAGTGGTCTTCGCCCTCACTTGAAATGTGTATTCAGTCTTTTGTTTCAAATTTGTGACAACAGTTTCGTGTTTTTCTTTGTTTACGATAATTGTCGAGAAATTCTTGTCATTAGATTTGGAGTAATATTTGACTTCATAGATGATAATGTGATTATAGATCTGGTCTTCGGGCCGATCCCAGGCTAACACAAGTTCACTGCTTTTGACGGAAATCACTCTGACATTAGTTATGGTCGTCGACGGCATAGCTGTCAATAGAGAACCAGAAGAATAAGTCGTAAATAAGAAGAATAAATAAAGAAATACAAACAACGGATAAACTTATGATATATGATAACTACTGGACAGGAAGGCAACGGAAGGGTAGGGCTACAGAAAAAAGGGGAAAAGCATTTTCATAACAGAAGAGAAACTCTATTATTAAGAGAAATGTTTTACACAAATATTTTCCGAATAAATATATGAAAATCGATTTCATATCAAAAATAAGTGTATTTTTTGTTGAAAACAAAATACATTTCAAAGAAATTGCTTTCAATTCAGTACTTCTTAAACAAAATTACGGATAAATTTATTGTCAAAATTGATTCCTTAAACTAATAATCAGTTTCTTTTCAATTCCAAGATTATTATCACTGATTCTGACACAGAATTCAATAAATTATGGCTAAAGTAGTGCCAAATGTTTGCTGAAAGTTATTCAACGATTTCTCTCCCGAAGAGTTATTCCCCTTAAATATTGACTGAAATTATTGATTTCAGGTTCGAGTTCTTGGCATCAATTGATTGGCACCGGATTTCTGGCGCACAGACACAGACTTTAACACTAGATCTGTATCGACGGCGAGAAAGAGATGTCAAACACCATATGATAAAAGAGATGGTGTTCTTCGATACCACTTATTATCCTCAATAAAACTGATCGAAGAATAAGACGTTTAAATGCATTGAATAACAAGAGTTTAGAGGAAAGTGTAGCCAAAAAAGTCAAACCAGACTTTCAAAGAGCATATAATTTGTTGGGACTAATACTCGATATAATAGTAATTAGATATACATCGATAGCAAAGGAAAATGCATTAAACAAGTGGTCTGTGCTCTGAGGACAGGATAGGAGCAGTGAATCATTGAAAACATGAGAAATAATTTTGTGGAAAAACAGCAAAACTAAAGACTAAGAGTAAAGACTTGTAGCAAACGATTGAATAGTATATGAAATCTATGAAAAGTCACTGAAATAGAGGTATAAATAGAGAGACAAATAAATATCAATTATTTTGTGTCCGTTTTTTTTCAGTAAATGTCTCTGAAATGGGTGTCTAATACAAGTGCTAATACACATACCATTATATTTCTGTCCGGAGCCATCCTCTGTTATTACCAGTGAGATATAACCTGTGCGGACAGGGAGGAGAAAGACATGAGAAACGTATTTAAGGCAATGGCTATCAGTCCTAATCAGTCGACTCATACTAAATGAGGACAACAGACGATACCAATAACGGGAAGACTAACTATTATTTATGGCTAACTTTGAGTACAATCAGACTAAATATTTTAATGTCTGCTCAGGGATGAGGGAAAGGGAGGGCGAAACAGGAAGATCTGTTTATTGATGGCAATGGTATCACTGCTATTATCTATAAAATTGGTATTGATTTCAATAATAGAGATGTTATGAATACCTGACGCCTCTGTTGTGACTGTGATGTCAACAAACTGTGCGGAGTCATAGCCGGACACTCCGTTCTCGGCGTAGACCAGAAACCTATAGGTAGTGACCGGATTCAGGCCCGAAATGACCACTTTTGTGTCGTTGAAGCTGTCCTGAGCGGGAACGTAGGTGACGGTCGAGCTGCAGGCATCGCACTGAATACGATAGACGGTGTCATTACGGCCACCCACGTACTTGGGCGGTGCCCACCATAGGATAACAGTCGACTGATCCACAAAGTTGACGGTCAGGTTCTGCGGCGCTGATGGCGGCTCTGTTATGATATTAAGAGGAATGGTTAGCAAATTATTCAAATACACCCTGAGTTGGGTTATACCCAGAAATCAATTAAATAATTATAAAAATCTCTAATTATTTGTTTGACTTATGGCTCAGACTCAGAGGCAGAGCCGCATATTCTGCGCAATTAATTGCCTGATTCTGCATTACAAGACCCGAAACACCGACTGCTGGTGAAGACAAACAAACTGATCATTAATTATAAAAAACTGTTTCACTGTTTACACAACAAAAACAATTATCGACTGAAATAAAGCTATAATTAAATTCTGATCACATTCTTGTCCGGAGGTACCACTCATTAGGCAACGGAGCCGTGCGTTTGGGCTCGTTTTTGTTGCTGTTTCTCCAAGTTTGTAGTTTTGATAACAAATTCAAATCTCCCAAAACTAGAGCCAAACATTAAAAACAAAAACTAATTCTTGAATTTGAAGTTCAGTTAACACTTAAATTATGCATAATTTGAGATCTGATAACAAATACATTAATTTCTGAATACATTTGATATGAAATTCTTGTGTTATTTGAGTGCAAATGAAGTGCTTTTTTTGGGAATACCTTTTTGATTGATTGCGGACTACAGTCAGAGCTGTTTAAAAGTCTGATTGAAATCCGCTTTTGATTCGGAATTTGTTTTTAATTAAAAGAAAAATATTTTTTTGATAAAATCACTGATCGATTGGTAGGGAATAGCTCTCAAAAAGTTCCACTAATTGAGGGAAAGGTATGTAAAAGATTATGTTTTAAGTGACACTTACGAGTACAGGGCACCCATTTCGCGTCTTTGTGGGCCCGGTAGTAGCCGGCGTCGCAGCGACACTCAGTCGACCCGCGGAATGTGGCCGTACTGTGTCGAGGACAGGGCCGGCACAGCTCATCCCCGATCACTGGCTTGAAGGTCGCTGGTGGACAAACTGTAAAAGAGGGAACAGCCATAAGATTAACTGTCAATTAATTCAAAACACAATACTTTAGATAATAAACTAATTCTGTTCTCAATTTTAATGTAAATATAATACTGAAGATTAGGATCTGATTCTGCGATCTATTTTGCCATCGCTTGCGATAAGCCATCAATAAATTGATCCAAAAATAACTGAAGACTCCTTTTGTTTGAAACACAATTATTAATTGATTTTGAGTCCAATTTTATGCGAAAAATTGATTATTTCCCACAAAATCAGATAACTTATAAACTAGTCCTGAGCCTAAAAGCATATAACAAAGATTAGATTACTTTCTTGATTAATGAAAAAATTATTTCCTATTATTCAGAGCAAAATCTCAGCAATCAATTCATGTTTTAAATTAATATTAATTTCTATTTCTTAAGAAAACAATTAATTTTTCTATAAATAAATTAATAGACAATTAATAGGTGAAAGTCTGGACTTTGGATCAGAATCAGACATCCCTTCGCACATCCCTGACAGGGATAATAAGCGAGGAAAAGGCATTTAATTTTGTTTCATTGCATTAATTTTTAAATTGAATTAATTGCTTATCAAATGATCAAAGAAGAGATAAATTTATGGAAAAATGTCTGAAAAACTTGAAATCAAATGAAAAGCAATAAAAAACTGCATTTAATTCTCTTATCGATTGTCTGCAGAAGAGCTCAGACTAAGAGCACAGACTGAGAGCACATACTTCGAGCAAATATTTCTTAAATTAAAAGATAATTAAATTGAAATAAAATAAACGAAACGAAAGAAACTATTCTTCAATATCTGAGGAGGAAGTGATTGGAAAGCCTTTCGGAACTGATTATCAGCAAAGTGTTGGTTACAAACCTTGACAGGACTGTCCGATCGGCTCATATCCAGCCATACATTTGCAGCCGCCTGAGGGTAGGGTCCAATTGCCGTCGCCTTTGCATAGAAGTCGAGGTCGTTCCACTTCTTGAGCGTTGGCCACACACTGGCCTTCTGTGGTCTCAATTGTGGTCAACTCCCGACCGGTGGGTGTCTCAGGAAAAGAGGCGAAATTCGTGGATATCTCCGGACAAACCATATAATAGATTTTGATGGCAATAATGGACAGACAGGCGCCCTGGTCTCGGAAGGCGAAGTATACACCCTTTTTGGTCACCGGTATTGACCGGATTTCCGTATTGATTATCACCTGTGGATCAGATTAAAACAATATTCAATGAAAAGCGACTCAAAGACAATTCGCTCAAGAATTCATACCTCACTATTTGACGTAAACCTTCCCTCGTCGGCGGCTATCCTATCGATCAATTTGTATGAGTCGGGTTCCCAGGGAGGGCCGTCCCTGCCGTCCCCTTTGCCGTCGTATTCGTAGGACAGTAGGGAAAAGGTTTCTTTGCACGAAAGGGCCATACCTTCAGAGACAAACACAATTAATCAGTAAATATTGTTTTGGAAAAAATGATCATGGTGAATTTTTTGATCAATTTTTACCTGGAAATAGGTTGCAGTCTCGCATCGAGAACTTGATCTCGATATAAATTCTGTTGGCGTCCTTGCGCTCAATAAAGGGGGTCCACAACCAGTTATTAACGTTATTGTAGGCGACATCGCACACGACATATGAGCGCCAATTAATACCTTGCTCAAAGTTTGTGAAACTTTCTTCAACCCACTGTAATTAGCATTAAATTAGCAAGGTCAATCAAGAGGTTAATCATACAGTCAATCAGAGCTCATTTCGCTCAGACTTACCCCTGGCGTTCGTGATTGAGGTCCGTAGGGATATCGTGTCCAATCTAATGAACTTTCTTGCGTAGTGTCCAAGAGTACAACTATTTGCAAAATGAACAAGGTGATAATTAGTGTCAATTCAATAAATAGTTATCAATAAAATGAGGAATTCCTTTGATTTTTGGCAAAAGTATTGATTTTGTGCACAAATATAGTCATAAAAACCGCAATTTTCGGTGATTTTGTGGGAGATTTTGTTTTTCAACTATAATTGTGGTATTTTTTCTGATAAAAATCATTAGAAAATAGACCAGGAATTCGATTAGTGGAAGAGTAGAGAAGAAAATGGGAAAAAACATATTAAATAAACGGATGTTTCAGTCGATTGGCTTTTTTTCTTTGAAATATTAAACCTTTTCCTCAAGACTTCCGATATATTTATAACTCATATATAAAAATGTGATATAAAATATCAATTCCTAGATTAGAAAACAGGCCATAAATTCTTCTGTAATATTGTTTAATATATAAAAAACATTTTTAGTTATTGTTTCCAATAAAAAGACATTTCTTACGGCTTTCGATACATAAGAATAGGAAATACAGTTTATGTGATTCAGTCCTACAATAAATTGATTATAAATTATGCGAATTCATTATGAAATCCCTGTCTCTGACTCTACTTATCTATTGAGTTAAGCCCAGACTTATTGCTCGAACAGTTTTTAAAGAAATGATTGTTTTTGTTGTTAAAAATCATCTTTCTTTTTATGGTATATGACTCGCAATAAGCAATAAAATTAATATTTTTATTACACATATTATTATTATTATATCTATTGCTATGAATAATATGTTTTAATATATTCCTATGTTTTTGGCTTTTATTCAGAGATTTGTTTGCAATTATTTCAGAGGAATTTCAGAGAAATGTTTTGTTCAGCAAAATCTAAAGTCCGATGAAATGCCGTTTTTCTCTTGTCTTCAAAGATCTAATAAAATAAATGTCTTTTGACTTAAACTCTGTAATAATGTCTGAAACGAAATGTCTTTGAAATTCTTCTGAAATGTCTTTAAGTTTATGTCTATTTGTCTGAACTTATTGTTTGTTCTGTTATTTTGTTTAACATTTTTCGGCAATTTTTGGCGAATTTCTGCATAAAATTAAGACTCGTTTCAGACATTTGAAACATTTGTGCCTCGAATACAATCCTCAAGCGATTGGAAAAGATGTTTCCAAATGTCGGGAAAATTGAAATCAAATTCTGGAGACATTTGAGCAAACATTTGGTCACAACTCTTCTCATACATAAACTGCTAATGAATTGGATTTTCTAAAACCCATTTCAAAGACTTTAGAAAATAAAACTTTTAATTCAGTTTTGAAAACATAAAACTTTTGCATTAAAACGACAAAAATATCATTTGATTTGAGACCAAAAAATAAGAGCCTTTTCGATGAGAAAAGTACTGAAATTTGAACGCTTTTAATGGCTTTTAAATATGAGTCTTATATTTCGGTAATAAAACTCATAATTACTCCAAATATAAGATATGTCTCAGAATATTTCAAATTCTATCCCTTCAACTCTGTCTCCCTTTCCTTTGCTATCTCTCCCATCCCTTCCTTTCCTTAAATAAGTGGTATTTTTTCGATCAATTTATGTCTTCAACGATAAGAAAGTCAGACTCAAAGAGAAATTGATTTCAATCACAAACACTAAACACAATATTAGGGAATAAAATGATTAAAATGTATAAAATAGAGACAAATATTTCCCATAACCTGAAAGACTATAAAATTTAATCTTTGAAGAAAAGGTCGGAAAAATTCCCTCTGAAAGGAACCGAAACATTTTTATACACCCTTTGAATGTTTTTCTATAAATAACTTGAAATAAGAGTGAAATCCACTGAAATGCAGACCAAAACCAAAGGCAAACACAAAACACAATTGAATTTAATATCATATGAAATAAGATTTATAAATATATAGCATTTCATAGCGTTTTCGCTTCAAAACTCATAATTTTTGAGCCAATTTTGGACAAAAAATGACATTTTTTTGCCCAAAAATTTCTCTCTGAAGGGAAGACCAGTAAATCATTTCTCAAAAGTCGAAAGAAAAAGTGTTTTTCAGAGAAAATATTTGTCTCTTGTGTTGGACTCTAAGAGACTAACCTCTGGTATCAGTATTTTGAGTCAGACTCCAGAAATCATTAGTAAAGTACTGTATTCTGACATAAAAGATAAGACAGATCTGAGAGAAGAAGAGCACAGCATATAAATACCTCCCAGTGCTGTGCAATCAATAGATATCTCACCAGAAAAATATAGAAATGATATGAATAATGGGAGAAAAAAATTATCCACTAATGGCTGAAGTCTTAGACCTCAAGACAAGAGTAAAAAAAGCAAATTCTTGTAATCAATTCAATGATTTCCGAAACTCAAGACATTGAATACAAACAAAACAATTGTTTATTAAGAAAAACGTCAGAAATCTATTCCAGGAGTAATTGAATTCAAAAAAAAAGTCAAGAGATTGTGCAATAAATTTCATGCAGTGTTTGGAAGTAATGACAATAAATTCTCAGCCCTTCAGAGAAGTCATGAGAAGAGAAACAAAACTTATTTATTAGGAGTTTTTCGCTGAAGACTTATTCCAAGAGTACTCTGAACTGAATTAATGAAAATATTGCAGAAATTGAGCCAAAAAATAACAGAACAGAGAAATATATAAATGGTTTTTGTTTGACTCGAATGACTGGTCATACTGTATAAGGGACTGTGCGCTGAGTAAGAGCCAGAAAAAAAAACTGTCAGACCAATGCAAATCCGGTCCCGGGGCTATCCGGCTGATGGTTATGTAATACCTGTGCTGAGCGCTCGTGTGTCACACTCACAACAGGCCAGTCATCAGTTATGGATTAATTATTATCTCTAGTCTTAAGTCTTAAGATTAGTCTGTTTTTCTTGAGTTGAGTCACAATTTATAAGAGATTTTTGTTTCGCTTTTAGTCTTTGCCTCAAATCCAGTGATTCAATGGATGTGTCACTGGAGTG
This sequence comes from Minunthozetes semirufus, assembly GCA_034699985.1. Taxonomy (NCBI): domain Eukaryota; kingdom Metazoa; phylum Arthropoda; class Arachnida; order Sarcoptiformes; family Punctoribatidae; genus Minunthozetes; species Minunthozetes semirufus. The sequence goes on from JAQIXD010000332.1 coordinate 15,805, forward strand.
GACTCAAGGCTCGGATACATGAGCACAGAATATGCATTTAAATTCTGTGCGATTTTTTATTTGATTTTCATAAATAAGTATTTGATTTGATATACAGCCGGTGCTCAGTCTCTCAGTACATTCGAGAGCCCGTTCCTAATGGAGTGGCGAATGAAGACTAATATGAGACGAGAGGACAGAATATTGAGAAATATATTCTGCATTTGGAGGGGGTTTCGCTCTAGCAATACGTCAAATCACATTTATTCATGAGGGACGAGGAGGACAGGGAGTCTGTATGCTGTGGCAGTGCTTTTGCAATGTTTTGAAAGACACCAATAAATTGATGATCGCATCAGACATCAGATTCAAGAAGTTCTTGATTTTGGTCTTTCTTTTTGTGTAATAAGAGATTTATTTCTTATATAACTTTAGAGACAAACAAAAAATGATTGAAAATTAATTCCAAAATAATCTATGAAAAGCCAAAAAGGGATGAGTAATCTGAGACGAGACAAAGTCAAGCCCTCAATAACTACTTGTGCTGATCCATAACCAGGAAAATGAGCATCAAAATCATCTATGAAAATGTTTGCCAAATGAAAACATCAAAAACCAAATTCAGATCAAAAGATACGAAAATATAATAAAAGATTTGTTTTTCGCATAAAAAACATCTTTTATTATATGAAATAAAATCAAATAAAAGTTTGTTTAAGAAATTTGTTTCAAATTTTAATAAACATTGAATACCTTTCTCACAGTTAAGTCTGCAATAAACTGTTCTTGTTATACATATTTGGCCAATAATTAGGCTGACATATATAAACATGGGAATGAACAACAAAAATTTCGAGCACAACATAACTGACTCCGGGCTGAAGTCAGTCAGTCATTAGTAGACATGATATGAAAAGTCAATGATTTTTATGCATAAATCTATATATTTAGACAATCTATGAGAATCTATGGTATATGTATATGACTGGAAGCGGTGCTTATTCCGAGTGTTTGCCCGGAATTTGTTTTTCAATACGAAAAATAACTGCAAAAAGTTGTCTACACTTCAAACTGATCGACAAAACAAACAAATATTTCAAACCCAAAGACTTGTCTATAATTTTATTTAAAATTCATTTTAATTTAAATACCTTTTGAATAAAATATTGGGAATCTTGTGCTGAGCTCTGAATCCAATCAAAAAACTGTTATATAACTGTCATATCATATCATAAAAATTCAATGAATATTTAATTATGAAAATCAGTGCCAAATATAAGTCTCACAGACTTTTCGGTGCATTCAATCAGTTTTAAAAATACATATTTGAAGAGCAGCTGAGAGGAACGGGAGATTGAGAGGAGCGCTCAGTTATATACTCCTAATCAATATTTGTATGCATTTCTATGGATATGTTTGACAACAAAATATTTATATATATTTTTGGTTAAAAAGATTTTTAATATTTTTTTGCCCAAAAACTACTCAATGAAAGAGAATTTCTGGTCTTTTCTTCTTATGTGAGAAGATTTGAGTGGAAATACATCTAAAAGATAATGACGTTTTGGTTCACTACGTATTCCTCGAGATTGGGACTCATGTCTGGAAAACTAACCATAAGAAGTCCTGTGCTGTTGATCACCTGCTATTGTCTGGTGCGCTCTGGTTCTACCGGCACAGGTCTAAAAACATGCTAAAAGACAGGTTTCTTGCCCTATGCTAAGCACTTGTATATCTCATACCAATTTTTCAAAGATAACTTTTTAAAGTCAGAGTCAGGTTTTGCAAATCACCACTACTGAAGAGCACAGCATATACCCTATCAATGGAAAGGACGGTTCGATCACTCGATAAGTTCAATGAAAAATAAATAAATAATTTTCTCCACTCATTCCTATCCATTGGTATCCAATAATACACCGAAAAGTATTCCCAAAACAAAATAATAGCCAAATATTTGAGTGAAAAACACGATAAGGAAAAGTTCAACGAAATTCTTGGTTCACTACAAATAACTCCACTTATTATTAGATATCGTTTTTATTGAAGAGAAAGAACTCGTTTACACACAATATATTGGATATCATATTATATGAGAAGTAATTCTTCAGTGAATCAAACTTTTGCTGCGATTCTTACCCTCAGTTGAGACCAAAAATAAGAAAAATGAGCCAAAAATCAAAAGCAAAACAAACATCAAAAATAGTGAATCAAAAACAACCGAAAAAAAATACTTCAACTAAAACACAGTTAACGACTGAATACAATAGTAATACAAAAATTCAATGCAATAGAAATTGAAAGAAGTTTTCGCTTTAATATAGAAAAGTAATAATAATAACAATAATAACACTTTCTTTTGATAACAAGAATTCTGGGCTCAAAATTAAATGTGTTTTTCGTTGAAAAAAACAAATTATATATAATTTACTGATATATTTGGTATACAATGGGAAAGCAATTTCATTATGGGTTAGACGAGACGTTAACAAATGAGAGGGAAATTAATATTTTTAATAATTTCTCCCTAAAGATGTGATAACAAGAGTCAGACTTAAGAAGAGAAATTAAAATCACTTTTTTTCTATTCACTCCATATCTCTATGTTTTTAATGTTAATAATAATTAATGTTTTTTGTACTAAACGTTGAGTTAATTTCACGTAATTTTGTTTCTGAAACACAAAACAACTGAAAATATGAGACAAAAAATAAGAGCAAAAAATTTTTTGATACAAAAAAACAATAGAAAACATAATTATATTTTGTCTCACATTTTGCTTATAAATTATTAAGAGATTAATTAATTAGGAATTCATTCGCTTTATTATTATTTCTTATTCATTCAGCGGATAATTTATTTCAATCAAAGGACAGCACAGAATGAAAGAAACAAACAAAATATACCCGACTTTACTCTCCGTCAACAGAATTAATTAAATGAACCGAATAAATTCACTAAAATTAAGCATGCTCAAAATAAAAACAAAAATCCTGCTCAACATTAATCACCATATCTTTTGATATTTAGAGTACAGAATTAATATTCAGAAATAGGTGAAAGCGAAACAAAAACAGCGAGTAATTAATTGAATGGATTAATCACTCGGTTTTTGTTAATTCACTTTCAAAACTAGAAGGAAGAGAATAACCGATTGAAATATGTGTCATAAAAAAAGAGCCAAATTATATTAGCTAAAGACCTGTGAGCCCAGTGCACAGCCCTTTATTAAATGTGCTGATAGGCTGTGCCATAGAATTTCATTTTCAAACTTATCTATTGAAGAAACGCTGCTATAATTGGACACAATTTATGTCATATTTATATATAAACTACAATTGATAGCAGTTTTTATTAGTCTTTTTGCAGTCCATATATTTGTCGGCTTTTGTTTCGCACAACCATTTCTTTGTGTCACTTAAGAAAGCAGTCTTAAGATTAGGACACATGAAAGGACTCAGAATAAATTGCTTTAACATATCGGTCAACATATTTGAGCCATCCTTAAGACATGTATTTGATGGTTGACTTACAAAACACACAAACGATTGAGAATTTTTTACTTCAAATTCAATCAAAACTAATGTATTATAAGTTTTTTGAGTCTATTTATAGATAAAACGGTATATTATTTATTGGTATTTGTTTTTTACATTCAATAAATTGAATGGAAGGGCTATGTTTGATGGCCTGAGACTACGAATGGACAGCCAGTGTATGGTAGGCCTGTGATTGCCAGTCATGTTAGACATTATCATACACTTGAGAGCACATAACAGTCAACACAAGCTCTTCGTCTTAAGCCTTATGTATAAATCTATTGATCCGAAACTCTATTTGAGAGAAATATACGAATATTATATATATGTTTCGTATATATAAAGTGTTGCAGCGCTGGCAACAAATAATTCAGTGGCCATATCTCAGCCATTTCTTGTTATCAGAGCACAGGCAAGAGGACAGCCTAAGAAAAACTGTTTCTCAATACACATCATAAGTACTTTATTTGTGTGCCATTCAGTCGGACACAGATATTGGCAATTGATTGAAGGCCGGCACTACTGAAGACTGTAATTCGAGTACTTCAGGAGGAAGAAGGAGTCAGACCAGTGAACAAATGCTCATCCAATCGAAGATATAAATCTCTGAACAATCCTTTCAATGCATAACTTATTGCAATATCAGAACCACTGCCGGAATAACAGACTAAACATTTCGCTCAAACAATAATAGACTTCAATACCATAATAGAGAACATTATTATAACAAGAGTTGGGAGATCGCACTGGTATGAGAGGACAGAATGGTTTTTCCTACGACCAGAATATTCCATTATTAACCACAACTCGTATAATGAATTATCTATTTTAATGAAGGAGACCCAGAGCCTCAACACCGGCTTAATTGAGTGGACAGAATATTAATAAAAAGTGAGTGCAAAATACCAGGAGTGAGACAAACAAACAAATAAATTACTCCCGATTTAGAGGAACCCATAAATTATACATAAATACAAATGAGATTTTTGTGTCCACTAATGGACTTTGAATGAGAAGATAGTAAACCATAAAATGAATTATGATTTTCTGTGGTCCGACCGCTAATGATATGAATTGCAAACAACAAAAATTCCAGAGTAAACACTCCTGGATATACACCAAGAGAGAGGAATGGGGAGAGGGATAGGGGAGAGCCAGAGAGAAATCCAGATTCAAATAATTTAATACATTTATCGTTTGATAAACAAAAGCAATCAAATGAATGAAAAATACATTTCATATAATCTTTTCTATCAAACAAACAATTTTTGGCACAAAACCTACCATTCATTTGATTCTTGCAATCATTTATTGTTTGCATTATTAATGTATTCACTAATGATTACAATTGAATGAAATGTATATAAATATATGAGAAATATATAACAAATATTACTATAAATGAAAATCCAAATGAATATCTAATTAACGAACAAATGAATTGAGAAAAAAAATCAGATGTTATTCGTGTCTCTGTTTTGTGTCAAAAACTCAGAAATATTTCCCATAAGAGGCTAAATATTGATCCAAATTTATCAGTGCATTCATTGCATGATAATTGATGTTAGAGTCTAAACATCAAAAGCCGTTCCCTTAATATCTATAATTCTTTACTCATTCTCTTTGGTCTCTCAATTGCTTTTCATATATGACTTCATTCATTAATAATGAGAGTAAACTGTATTTTCAATACACAAACACAATGTCTTCACCAATATTAGTGATAATAGAGTGAAAGCCGACACAACACTGGCAGACAAGAAGGGGGGAATGCCTACCAAAAAGCCCGAATGCCATCCATATTATAAATGTTATATTCTATTGAAAGCCTATTATGTATTGAAAGCCAGCAAATCATTACTTGAAGACTAGGCATTCATATCATACTGTCTATTGAGTGGCTCCTAAAAGGGAAAGGTATGATAAAAGAGCAAAGAATTATATAATAAAAAATTTTTATTATTCAGAACTAATAATCGGGGGTCAAATGGGATTTCAATCTTGAGCGGAGAAAAGTGAGCAATTTAATTCTTTGATCAGAGTTCAGGGAAAACACCATCTTTTTGTAGTGGCTTTTATTCGAGATCAGCACAACATAGCACTCATTCTTCTGAGCAGTCAATAGCACCGGTAGATTGTGTTAGACATCAAATGATTTGGTTTTTTTCATAGAATATATAAATTCATTGAATGCTTAAAATGTTTTCTTGAAATCTCATTCTTCTTCTTCTTCTTCTGGTATTTCGTAATATCAGCTCTTAAAGAGACGGGTCTTTTGCCCTACAGTTATGTTATGCCTCAACAGCAACACTATCTCGAAGGGAATACCATTTTATTGCAGAACAAATACATAACTAAATGAACCGAAAATGTTATTTAAATTTGTTTTCAGATATAAATAAAAAATCAATTTTTTTGCGTTCAGTTTCTCTCAGACCTGATATCAGAACCGAAATAATAGACAGAAATTGAATGCAAAAGAAAATCATTATTTTGTCGCAACTAATCGTAATGAAAGGGGAATGCCTTCCCCCCAACACTAGTACTTAAAGGAAAGGCAAGTGCACAGGAAAAACAAAACGAGCAAAAAAAGTCTTGAAATGTCACACACAGAATAGCACAGCCATCAACTCTTATATTATTACTCCTTATGAACAGCACTTTCAGTGTTCAGAAGACTGTAATACCTGTTCACTAACGGTAGTGATAGGGAAGGGAAGGGAAGGGAATTATATACAGAAAATTGTATATAATTTTTGAGTTAATTTCATCAGGAAATTGTATTTTCTCTCTCATTCTGTGCGATCGTTTGGACACTAAGTAAAAACTGATCCCTTTTTGGTTGTCATCCATTCTTCTGGTAATAAACGGATTGTCATATACTGAGTGTAATGTCATATAAGATGCGATTATTTCTTATTCTCGTCGATCACTCGAAACAGAAATTATGTTCGCGTTCTTGTCGTCGGATCTGATATATAAAAATCAGAAGATTATATTCCAGTCCACTGTTGTCACCAGCGCTGGACACACATCTGAGTAGTGGGCAGTGAATAGACAGCGATATCAAGATATTAGATATCGAGTAAAGACATGAAGTCTTATAGAATGAGAGATTTATTGAGACCAAAGAGAAGCCAATACTCAGGGTTTCGATAACCAGAGCTGAAGATTATATTATTTCCTCTACTATTCAATAGTATGTCTTCGAGTCCGTTCCTATTCAAGAGTCTTATTTTAATTTCTTAGGCGATAGGCTTAAGCACTGGTAGGGCTGGCAGTTCTCTTAATGCACCGACACATACAACAACTCTTAAATAATTGATTTTTCTTTGCTATTCAACAGTTTCTTAATCTTCAGCTCTCATTGAGTGGTAATAAAAGTCTTCTAAAACTCCAATAATTCTTCATTAGAAGAGTTTGTGTGACTGAAGTGAGCACAACCAGTTGTTGAAGAATAGGGTGAACCGTTTTTCCACTAATTTATTTTTAATCAGAAGTGAGTTTCAGAGAGTTTTCCCGACAATTGTCTAATATTTTTTGATTTTGATAACGAGTTTCACTCATATTATTGTTCAAAGAGTATATCACTCTTTAAATAAGTAATGATATCTCATTTCTTCAGATAAGTTAAGACCCGAATCAAGTGCTGATAAATTGTTTAGACGTCTGGCACAGCACTCATCATAATTAAGGCTACTGTAGGTTAATGTATGCCCAATGACTGACTGACTAAGACGTGAACAAACTTCAAGAGCGAGAAAATAACGCGAAGAAAATTGTATACAAAATGAATGTCTTTAGTAACTGAAGTAATGTCGGGTCCACAGAATGCAACACACATTTGCTGATAATTCCCAGTATTGCTCCGACAATGTTTGCCAAAAGCATACCAGTCCTTCAAAGCCTGTGCTTCAGGTATTGATCTCTAAGGAAAATCGATGAAAATCGTCAAAGCAATGGATTCAATGGTTTTACTCCAGCAAATGCGAGCACCGCTCACATCAAACCTCTAATCAAAGGAGAGAGTTATGCGACGGAGAGCTATGGGAGTGCTATCAGAGAGACAACTAATGCTGAGGGAAAGGGATGTATGAGAAGTCTCTCAGAGGATTGGAATTAGAAAATAGTAATTCAAAAGTGAAAAGTATATAATTTTTTCTTCGCGAAATGGGAAAGACCTACCAATAAGTCATAAGGAAAGCCTAACCCAAAGGAAACATTGAGTTATATAAGGATTGCGAACCAGAATTGAAAGCAGTATATAATACGCGCACAGAATAATAGCTATTGATATATACATCTGATCCCCGATAGCTATTCTGTTCAACTGTTTTATCTATAATTCGTATTTCACTCGTATTTCTCCTCAGGTTGTGAGCAAAGCCTTCATTTGTACGGTTCAGTCATTCTGTGCTGATTCTGAGCGACAATTGAGAGGAGAGAAGAAGAAATCAAAAGATATTCTTCATGTGTTTGACTTCAGGTCCTATTCAAAGGCTGAGCAAAAGAAAATGCGATGACTTTTTCGTTAGGTTGGGCTTCAATTAACTTTGAATGGCTTTCCTCACCCTTAGTCTCGCGATCTTATATCAAATAATATATATATATTTTTGCTCTGATTTTCAATTAATTGTAATTTTATTTCTTTTGCGTTGACTTTCAATAAGGCTTTTGTTCGCCTTTAGACTCAATAAACGGCAACCAAAAGCTGTTTTTATTTGAAATTCAGCTCTAATTCGAGACCATTGACAGGAGCACAGCCTGTTTATGTGCTGAGCGTTCTTCTAGTTAACAACAAATGTAATCAATAATAATAATAACTTATAATAAAATAACTTGAATTAAATGAGGCGTTAAGTGAGACACAAAAAAGTCAACAAATCATTGGATTTTTTTTTGAGTCAACACTAATATCGACCCAAAAAAAGGGATTTTTCGCAAACAAATGATTAAAATTCGGGAAATTTATTACTCATTGATATTATTTGATATGATTTGCCCGCAAATTGAGTGCTTTTTTGTACTAATTTCAATCTTATCTATGATTTATCGCTCGGTTTTAATCGAAAGAAGAGACAAAATATTGGTTCAAAAGAAAAAAACTCAATTTCAATGAGTATTTCCCCTTATATTAGATGAGTTCGAATGTTTCGGTTCAGTTGAACAACAATTTTATATTTCTGGGAACTTTTGAAGGGATAGTTTTTTATACGTTTTTTTCCCTCGACTCAAATAAAACACTTTTTGTAAGCCATTCATAAGGTTTTTCATTTGCCGAAAGACTTCTTAAGCTTAAGCTTTGGCTAAGATTTCTTTCGATGATATAAACAGATAGGAATGCACTCTAATTGTGACTTTTATAGTGCATATCATCTGAAGAACTCAATACCAGAGCCACTCTTCTGCCAGGAATTGTCCGCCGATTCAGCTCTAGTCTACTGTCGGGGCGTTTCGATTGAAACGCATCACTAAAATCGGTGGTAAAGAAGTAATTGAAGAAAAAAAACAAAAACTTCTTCGACTGTGATATCAAAAGAAGGAAAATAAATCTCAAAAATAATTTCAACGAAGAAATACAATGCAATGATAGCCAGGCATTCAACAAAAAAGGGTATTTCCAGCAAATATTTTAAACAAAATTTCAAATTCATTTTAAATTAAAGGGAATTCCCCTCAAATTGGGGGAACAGATAGGTTTGATAACAAAGAAATTGGCATCTAATTAGGGAACACCTTTGGTGACCCCATTAGCCATTAGCTTACAAATGATATCATTTGAGTTAATAATAAGATCTTCTTTTCGGCGCTTTTCTTAAGAAATCGATACAAAAGAGAATAATATTTTGTTTTTGATCTTTCGTTTGACAAAACTATTTCTTTAGTTGAATAGGAATTCCTATTCAATGATGAGCTGAAGGGAAAGGGAGCCAAATAAAAGGCAAAGTGAAATTGATCGGAGACAGTGAGTCGGTGCCCATTCATTTGCAAATTATTAAATGAAATCATCGTTAAGATGAAAAGCAAAGACTTATAGATATGTTTATAGATATATAGATATAATTCGTTGCCTTTTATTCGCATTCAGTCATCAAAACAACAAAAAAAAGTCACTCAAAGGGAGAGACAAACGAAACGGCGAAACAAAACAAAAAAAACTTAAGGCAACCAATTATTCTGAGCTCATATGCTGTGCCGACAATTATTGTATTTTCTCTTCAAACGCACAGATAGTATCCGATCCTAATATTTATGGGGAGAAACTGTTCGGTCAATTCTCACTGCAAATCCTGAGAAATCGATTTTTTCCTACCATTCCTTCAATTCCTTTCCCCTTATATTTCAATTCTTAACTCTATTTTGTCTAACATTTGTTGAATTCAAACAAAAAAAGTGTATTTTCTTATCGACTAATATATGAAATAAATTTTATTTTTTGTTTTCCCTTTTGTCTCAAAAACAATATTAAGTCAATCCTTTTCCCATTATATCCCTTTCCTAACGACTACTGGTTTTTGTTTGTTTTTATTCTGATCTCATTATCAGACAAATAATAATACATAATATGTTTGAGAAATATATTTAATTAAGTCATTAAATGTCTATAACTTCGACACAAATGCAAATCAATGTATAAATTGGTTTAAACTAAACATTAATCGGATTTAAAGCTGCAATCAATGGTACGATTGTCTGAACTCAAAGACAATTATCATTTGAATCTTTTGAATGACATTAAATGGAGAGTTAATTATGTCTGAGTTTTGGAGCAAAAAATTTTAATATTTGATCTGAACTTCAATCCGAAGGACAGGAATAAAATCCAGATCTAAATACTGGCGAAAAGAATAACAAAATTCACACAAAAAATAGGATTTCCTTAAATTTTTAATGAGATATCGACACAAAAAAAATTATACCAAATAAGTATCGAAAACAAAATATTCTGGCAAATGGTTCGGTGCTCTGACACCGAGACTAACTGTATGCTGTGCTGAACACCTCTGCCTGTGTTTTGTTGTGCTGTTCATCATTTGAGTAGAAAATTTTGCGAGCAATCGATGCAAACAATTTTATTGATCCACAAAATTCTAGTGAACTCTTCAATATTAGAGGCCAGGGGTATATAGCCCTGTGCTAGAATGCCAGTACACTACCACCACCAGCACCAGTAGGTATAATGTTATTCTCAATGCACTCGACTGTGAAATGCTATTCGACTCTTCACTACAATCGACTTATTTTATGCAATACTGTATACAATTGTGACTTAAATACAGTGAAATCCGTTTTTACAGCCAAAGCCATGGCTTATATTGTATTGAATACGAGAATACAATTATTTATAACGATTTTAATGAATATTTTAGAGTCAAAAATCTTAAGCCCAGAAATTAATGGCTATTTAATGACATAATTGTAAATATTTTATTTGTTATTCCGTTCCCATTGCCAGTAGTTTTTGATATCCGATTCCCAGATATATAACTAATATTATCTATCAGTTTGTGTTTGATATCAATTCAGTATAATCTGGTCATTAAAAATGAATAAATTTTAAGCCCATTTCAACATCTATTGGCACTGGCTATGGCTATGGTATTCCAATAATAGGGTTTTGGTGTATATTTAATATAATTGATGACCAAAAGAAAGAAATCATCGAAATTCTGGTTCATTTGTTCAGACGATTGGATCAATAGATAAAAATTGTGTTTCAAATACATAACAAATAATTTGTAATTTAGTCTCAGATTTGTTGAATAAATCATATTTATGTTCAGCGAAGCTCTTCCGACACCTTTTCCAAAATGAAATTCCAATTTCACTCCGAATATATTTTTAGCGCTGATTTGAGCCAAGAATATATTGGAAAATATTTCAAAACAAAATGATCGATGAAATATTCAATGGATTTGCTGCTTGTTCTGGCACTGGTAGGTGAGAGTAGTGCCAAAAAAACACTTTTCCACCTAATTGTCTGCGCACAGGAAAAGGTCTAACCTATTGTTTCGTAAGGTTAGGAACGGCTGCACAGCACAGGACTGCAGCGAAAAAAAAGTCAATTCCTGTTGAATAAAAGATGGCGAACACAAACCCTTGGAAAGAAATTTCTGGTTTTTTATGCCATCCTTTGCCTCAACATTAAGAAGGAATGGAAGGAAAGGGAGAAACAAATAGGACTCACAACAAGATCTGATAGATAGCGAAGAAGGAAAACAATTTAATTCTTCTGACAGAAGAGATATTAACCATTGAATTAAGTATTAGTTTTTTGATGAACAGAACGAAACGATTTTTAGCCCCAAAAAAGGCGCACAACATTAGGCACAGGGGTTTAGGGGCACAGGAAAACAAATACAATATCAAAGGAGACTATCTAAATCTGCTAATGGGAGTACAACCATCCCAAACGCCCACATCAATAGGCTATAGCCGGTGCTCTTTCTTATGAGATCTTATTGTTTTGTTTCTTAATATTCTTATGCCTTCTATTCATACCATAACCTGATTCTCGTTATTATTATATTTTATTATATATTTCGCGTATTTTTTCTCTTATTATACAAAAAAAAGCGTTTTATTTATATTTCCTTTGATTTAATAATTGGGAACCACTTAATAGCTTATTATTAATGTAGACTTTGCTCGTTATTATTCCTCTTGTTTACCATTTAAAGCACTTCTTATACACACACAAGACCGAGCCCTGATCGCTCAGCCCTAACCATCAGCGCAGTGTCTAAATAAAAATCTTTGGCTTTTGTTGTTTCGGGAAAAAGTGCTTAAAGTTTTGGCTAATTTTTATTATTCGTGGAAGTGCTGGAAGTGCTATAAAAATCTCCTTTTTCTCGGATAATAAATGAGTAAAATTATTATTTTCCTATTTTTATTCTGTGCTTTAATCGTCTGGTCGTCCCTTAATTTCTCCGTCAAAAGCAAACAAAACACAACAAAACCTCTCATTTCTAACACAAAAATATAAGAAGAAATTTATAGCAAATTCTTTTGCATTGAAAACAAATTTTGTGTGAATTATAGCCGAAAATCGTTTAAAATTAATTAATATTGAAATCCGTTTCAAAAGTAATCAAAAGGAGTAACAAATTAAAGGATTAAATTCCAGCTGAAAGTCACTGAAAATCCTGTAATCAAAAACTTCTGGGAATTGGACTAAAAAAATGTATTTAATGGCAAAACGTATTAAATATCAAACGAAAACACATCTATGAAGTGTTGAATACATTCTCCCAAAACCTGCAGAAATTTCTCATCAAAAACTGCTATTTTGTGTCTCGTATTACAAAACTCTAATATTCTTATTATCATTAAATATATAACTAATATATTATATAACTATTCATAAGAGAGGACAGAATAGACGGTATTATAACGTAAAGAAAGAAAAGAATCGTTAGTTTTCGTTATGAAAACATAAATTATAATAACTATTATAATATTGAATACAAAGATTACATTCAGAGCACAGACTGATTGTAAACACAAACATATTCTCGCAGATGAGATGCCTTTCCTTCAGTCCCTCTGTTTATATGCATATTATCTGCAATATTTCGATGAAATCTAATCACAGTTTGAAATTAATGGAAACAAATTCCTTGTTATAGATATTCCTCTCGTTATTCTGTTCTGTCGGCGGAACACAGAATGAAAAATATAATAATAATAATAATATATAATAAAGACTTTGCCAGTGATTACAGTTAATAGAGAAGGAGGAAAAACAAAGCAAAAACATCTGCCAATCGGTACTAATGTTTAGTTCAGAGCCAGTGCTCTGATTCTGAGCTATTCCTCACTCTCTATGGATATTATATTTGCTTTCAGTTATTGTCGACTGATTTGATTGTTAGTGAAAAACAAATATATGTTTAAAACACAACTTAATGTGTTTTTTCTATCAATACAATGGGTTTTCCTCAAAATTTTGGGGTAAAACAGACAATTGTATAGCATTTGCAAAGGGATCCACTGCTTTGAGAGCACAGTTACCGCACTCTTCCTCAAGTATGACATAAATTGGATCCGATATATAACATAACCGATAGAAAGGAATACAAAATGAAATTATAATAGATTTTCGAGTAATATATAGAAAGCAGTGAAAAGAGATGAGAAAATTAAATTAAAGGCGTGAAAGTGAAAGGCATAGGGCTCTGGCACCGGGAGGAGGCCCTCTGTTCCCTCAATTAAATTTTGTATAAAACCCATGTGTTATACAAATAATAATCCTTTAGTAGGAATCGCGAGATAGAGATGAAGAAAATCTTTTAATACTCTGTGTTTTTGAATGCAATTTCCCAATCGCTAAGTATATTAGAGCCTCCCTTTCCCCTACCGGTGCTCACAAATAAAAGACTTAATCGACTTTGAAAAACAAAAAACTCATTTTCTATTAGTTTTGTTTCGCGAATCTCTAATCACTTATAGACAGAGAGAAAGACTAAACACAGCCTTAAATTGAGAGCTATTTTCAACAGTGGGTTAGCACTGGGAGCACAGCCTCTAATTCATCGCTAAGTTTTCACAACTAATTCCAATCTATCACTAATTCAAAGCTCTCTTTCACTCCATTCCTATTAGTCTTTTCACAAATTCAATACCACTCAGACACTACTCTGAATTGAATAGCCTGTGCTCTGAACAGAATGAGGCGATACCTTATTCTCTAACGATTTTGATTTCGATAC
>JAQIXD010000333.1:0-29994 GCA_034699985.1 Minunthozetes semirufus
TTTGATTTCTGTTTTTTGTTTTCTTTTGTTTTCAATTATTTATTGAATTAATTATTAATTATTTGTTTTTATTGATTCAAAAGGTTTGTCGTCTTCTTTGGGTTTAATTGATTTGAATTCGAATTCAAATTATGATTCAAAAGAAACTGAAATTCAAACAGAAATCTCTTATTTCTCAACAAAAAACGATAAATCGATTCAAACTCAAGAAAAAGAAGAAAAAGAAGAAACAAAACGAGAAAAACGCGAAAATCAAAACCAAAACTCAATTTACACTTATTTCGCAACTCTCGCGCCATTAAATAGTCAAAGAAGAGCCAAAGATCACAATCAAAGAGAGACGACAATAGGGAAGACGACGACAGCCACGAGTCATAGTCTGTCGTCGTTGTCGTCATTGAGTCAATTGAAGAGCGAATCGAATCACAATTTAAGTCCAGATTTAGGAATTGAAACACAAATAGAAGAAGAAAATGAAAATCAATTGAAAAAAGTTTTTATTTCTTTCAAAGAGTTTAAAGAATTGAAGAAATTTTTAAACCAATTATTAACTCTTTTGCGTCCTTTGGAAGCATTGGAAGCGTCTTCCGGTTCTTCTTCTTCTTCTTCGAGACAAACAATTCTTCAAATAATAGATTTAATCGAAAATTGTTTAAATATTTGCCAAAAGTTTGGATTCGAAGAGAATTTGTTGAAAAAGTTTGAAAAAATGCGAAAATCGAAGCAAAGAATGGAAAAAGCGATTCAAAAACAATTGAATAAAACCTCAGAATTGTTGGAAAAAACAAAAGAAAATTTGAATTAAAATTGAATTTAGTTTTAAAACCAATTATTTATTGAAATAAAGTTTTGAAAACTTTTTTGTCCAAAAAATGTGTGAAAAAAATGAGAAAATTTTTGTTTAATTTGTTTTAAGAGAAGAAAAAAAAACGGAAAAAATTGTTTCGAGTTTTGAATTGTTTTCTAAAATGTTATAAAAAAGACTAAAAATTTTGAATTTCTTTCGATTTTCTATTGAATTAACGATTATTTGATTAAATGTTTGAAACTTTACATTAATTTCGGTTTTGTTTTACTTATTTTTTTGGAACAATAAATACGATTTCGAAAAACTATTTAATAATAAATTAAAAGAAAAGAAAATAAAGTTTTTATGGATTTTAATGAAAGAATTATTTGACGACAAAAACGAAAAACGATTTTAAGAGAAAAAACTGTGTTTTGAATACAAAATGAAAAGTGTTTTAAGTTTTTAAGTCTTTTTTTGTTTTTTCTTTATCTTTGAAACCAATGATTGATTTGAAATATTTTTTTGTATTAAATTACAGACGATTTTTGACGAAAGAAAAGAACGAAACAATAATTCTTATAATCAATTACTGGTCGTCCTCTTCGTCGTCGTCGTCGTCATCATTGGCCGCTTCTTCGTCGTCGTCTTCTGCGTAATCTTCTGGAACGACGTCGTCTTCTTCGTCCTCTTCTTCGTCGTCCAAATCATTGCCTTAATTAAGAAAAAACATTATTTATGTCTTAAAACAGTATTTCTATTAAAAAAGCATTTAATTCGATAATCGATATCAGAATGGAAACGATTGTATCGTTCTGTTCGATAGTATCGACAATCGAAGTGCCGCTCGAGTGAAGCGCATTCACAGACAAATCGCAGACAATTTGTGTGTTTTTATAGTCAGAGAAGGCATTGAGTTCTGTAGTAATAAAAGGTATGAATTGTTCGACAAAAGACTCACCGGTTTCGGCTTCGTTCGCGTCATTCGATTCTTCTTCGGTTCCGTTTTCTCGAGTCTTTTGTTTCTTTTGGGAATTGTTTTCACTTTCTGTTGATTCCAAAACCGAATTCGAATCCTCAGAGAACTTAAGAGAAGAGAAATATTAGAAAATAAAAACAATAATAATCTCGAGATTCGTTTACTTCGTTGTCTTTTCTCTTTAAGGACTCGTTTTTCGCGTCGTTTTTCTCATTCGAAGAATTGTTGTTATTTTGAGACAAAACTGATTCACTTTCTGAAGACATTCTGAAGAACTCTTAAAACAATTTAAGCGCGAATTCAATGAAAACAATTCAATTGAAATCTCGTGAAATGGCTTTCAATAGAAGAGAAAGAACTCTAAACTCAACCAAAGAATGAATGAATGAAACGAAAGCAGAGAATCAAAACTCATTCAAAGCAGAGAAGAAAGAAACTCCTCTTTCATCCACTCTTCAGCCAATCAGAGATCAGAAGCTCTTCCACTCATTGAACAGAACAGAGACTCCCTTAACAATCATTCGCTCAACAGATGGCGACACAAGATATCCATTGTCTCTAAAATACTTCAATTTCATTGGTTTACAACAAAAAACATTTAATTCTCTTAAAATTAATACATTTTTAAACTAATTTTTACTAAAATTTTAAATAAAATTTAATAAAAAACATTAAAAATGAGGAAAAATGTGAAAATTTTGTTTAAAAAAGAGTTTTAAAGAGTTTTTCGCTGAAAAGAGTTAAAAGCGTTTAATAGAAGAGCTTTGAATTGTGTTTAAACCAATCAAAAGAGAGAATCAAAGAGAGATTCCATTCATTTAACGTTTTGTGAAAATTCCCTCAAAAAACGAATTTTCAACCAAAAGATGGCATTAATTTCGAAAAAGAAGAAATCAATCGGTATTTCCTCTCATTATTGAAGAGCGCGTTCTCTCTCTCTCTCTGAATGAGTGGCGGAACTCAACTCAACTCAAACTCTTCTTTCATTTCATTCAAAGCTTTTGAAGTGAATTCCGTTTCAAAGTTCCGCCACTTTTCTCTACTTTTGAGATACTTTTTGAGACAATTTTCGTGAATTCCTTCACGACTTGAGTCTATCTTCAGGCGATTCTTCTTTTATTCGGCGAAACTTTTTTGACTTCTGTTTTGCTTCTGTTTTTCATTTGAAGAAAAAACTCTTCAAAAAGTGTTTCGAAAAATGTTTTCAAATTTCAATTCAAATCTTTTTATAATATTTTTTACAATTTTTGTTAATTTTTGTGAAAATTCTGGAAAATTTGAACTAAAATTAGAAGAAAATTCAAATTCAGAGAATTCTTTAGATTTGAATTCAATTTCTTCCTTAAGATTGTGTTTAAGAGAAATCTATTCTCAGAAATCTCGAGATTTATTCAATTCTTGTACTTTTGGCGAAAGTTTTTCTCAAAATTCAAATCAAATTCAAATTCGATTTACATTTCGTTGGACTGTAAGTAAAGTCTCGTTATTTTCAACAATTATTTCAATGAGAATAACGACATATGAATGAAATTATTTGAAAAACTCTCCAAAAGTTCCAAAAGAGGAGAGAATTAGTGAATCAGTGAATGAAAAGTGTGAATCATTTGGGAAAAAGTGTCGCATCTGTCGTCTCTCGAGAGAAGAGAGAACGAACTCTCATCTGTTCTCTTCTCAAACACTAATTATCTCTTTTTTTTTGACCAAATTTAGGGACAATTTTCGTGTATTTTGGAAATAAATTCTTCAAAAATCTTTCATTTTTCAGAAGAAGAATATTTTCCTTCAAAAGAATGGAAAACAAAAGTTTTGTCAAAAGATTTGCGAATAAAATATCGTTTATTATGTCTCGAGAATTATTACGGAAAAGATTGTTCTCTTTTTTGTCGTCAAAGAAACGATATTTTCGGTCATTTTTTGTGTCAACAAAATACAGGAATAAAACAATGTTTCGAAGGATTTAAAGGAGAAAATTGTGATAAACGTAAGAATTAGAGTAAAGTTATGTCTTTTCTCTTATCTCTTCTCTTCTTCTTCTTTAGCGAAATGCAAAGAAAAATGTAATGAAATTCACGGCTTTTGTTCGAAACCAAACGAATGTAACTGTCGTTCAGGTATTCCTCGAATTCCAGTCTTTTCTTGTCTTTAATTATCTCTTCTTTTGTCTTCTTAAGGATGGAAAGGAGAACTTTGCGATCAATGTCAGGAATATCCAGGTTTTAATCAAATATTAATCTTATTGAGAGTTCATTGACCTTTTCATTCACTAATAGGTTGTGTTCACGGGTATTGTCTTTCGCCTTTTCAGTGTATTTGTCATCGAAATTGGGGCGGAATTCTCTGCGATCAAGACTTGAATTATTGCGGAACTCATTCTCCGTGTCTTAACAAAGGCCAATGCGTTAATATAGCGCCAGATAACTATCGGTGAGTCAATTGTCAATGAAATAGTAATTCTATTTATTTCATTCATAAAAACTCTTTGATTAGATGCGAATGTTTGAGAGGTTTTTCTGGTATTAATTGTCAAATAGTTGACGACATTTGTGCCACAAATCCTTGTCTTCATTCTGGAGAATGTATTTCGAGTGAAAACGGATTGAATTTCGAATGTTTTTGTTTAAAAGGATTTTCAGGAAAAAGATGTGAAAATGATTTAAACGAATGTTTGTCTAATCCTTGTCTTAATTCTGGGATTTGTTTGGATCTCAACAATCACTTCAAATGCGAGTGTTTGAGAGGTTTTACAGGAATTTATTGCGAAAAAGATGTCAACGAATGCGAAGAAATCAATCCTTGCGTTCATTCAAAGCATTGTTTAAATACTTTCGGTTCGTTTCAATGCATTTGTGAAAAAGGTTTGAATGAATGAAATAGTATTTCTCTTTTTATGAATGAAATTCTTTTCTCAGGATTTGAGGGAAAACTTTGTGAAACAGAAGTAAATGAATGCGAATCTGAATCTCGTGAAGAAGTTTTGTGTAAAAACGGAGGAAAATGTTTGGATTTGTTTCAAGAGTTTCGTTGTCTTTGTTTAACTCCTTTTTCGGGAAAATATTGCGAAGAATTGGATCAAAATCTTTGTCTTAAAGAAGAAGAAGAAGAAGAGAACGAAAGAGAAGAACTCTTTTGGGAAATAAAAGACGAAAACAAGACTTCAAAAGTGTGTTTATGTCACGAGAAAAGTCTTCTTTGTTTAGAAGAAGAAAAGAATTTCAATTCAAAATGTTTTTCAAAATTCAATCATTTTTTGGAATTTTCTGAAGAAATTCAAAATATTTGTGAAATTCTTTCAACGATTTCAACACTTTTTTCTAAAGAAGAAGAGTTTTGTTGCGAAAAAGTATCGAAAAAAGTGATAAAAGTTTCGAAATTTTCGAAAAACTTTTTGAAAAAATTGAAATCATTTCAGAAATTATCGAAAATTTCGTCAAAAAGTGAAGAATTATTTCAAACGAAAACAGTTTTAATGATTTTTCTAATAATTTCTTTAATTTTATTCTTTTTTTTATTGATTTTGAAAATTGTTTTAAAACTTCGGAATCAAAACAATGAGAGGTCTTCTCGTGAGGAAGAAATCGTTATTAATTGTATTCAAAATAATCTGAAATCGAATTCAAACTCAAAATCGGATTTAAATTATCGAAAATCTTCTGAAAAAAGTAATTCTTTTGACAAAAATCTTAATAAAAGTCTTAAAAATTGATTTGAATTTGAATTTCTTTTGAAAAGCGTCTCAAATGACGACATCTTTTGTCGAAAACCAAAACTAAAGAAAACAACAGAAGAGAAGTGAAAAATGTCTTCAATTTCTCGGATTTTAATTTCAAGATTAGTTTCAAACTCCAGAAGAAGATTTCCTCCGATTATTCAAGAGAAATGTTTCGCCTCTTGGGGTCCACCGGAGAAACCAATCGATAAGAAAGACATTGAATTTCGAGTTTTAAAGAGTCTCTCAAAACACGACAAAATCGATATCAATTCGGTATTAAAACAATCGATAATCGCTTTAATTATTTTAATTATTAATTAATTGCTTTTCAATCAATAGATTTCAGTTTCTTCTCATTTGTCTCGAGATTTGGGTTTAGATTCTTTGGATTTAATCGAATGTATTGTTGAAATCGAAGACGAATTCGAAGTCGAAGTGAAAGACAAAGATTTAGAGAAATTAGAAAACGTTTCAAAAATAGTCGAATATTTGGTCAAAATATTTGAGTCAAAAGTGGATCAAAACAAAAGACCTGACATTGAGTTCGGAGAGAATATGACAATGAGTCGTCCCGTCAACTGATGGAAGAGCTATTAATTAGTTATTAATTATTATTAATATTTATTAGAAATAAAAGTTATTCTCAAATAAAGTATTGATTTTTAATTCAACTCTTCTTCTGAGCGCGCATTTGGACAAACATTTGCTTCGAAGCATTGATTAGTGTTTAACACTAGTATTGAGACTCGAGTCTATTAGACTCGAGAATGAGACGAAACTGGAGACTATGAAACCAATATCGAACGGAATAATAATATTCTGTGTCTCTCCTGTACTGCAGGGCGTGGTGTTTGGTGTGATCGCGCGCACAGAGAAGCCTAACTATAACTCTCTATAACTCTATTCTATTCTCTCTTCTGATATAATATTCTTTGAATTCTTGTTTTTTCTGTTGAGTTCAATGAAGGTGTCGTCAAAATCGTTTGTGTCGTTAGTGTCGTCCAAAAGGTCTACTCTTTTGCAGGTTTGTGTCGTTTGCCACGAGAGACAAGAATCACCTGAAAGTCTGAAAGAGTAATAGAATTGCATTTCGTTTGCAAAACAACTGATAGAAGAGAAGAACTGATTCTTAGAGAAGACTGAAATGCATTCACAACAAACACCTCTTACGGCCACAACTGTCCGCTTGACTCAACCCGAGCTCTCCTTCGCCGAGTCTTTGTGGGCGTGGCTTTGCGATAACTTGTTGCTTGTTTTGACCGTTTTGTCAGTAATCGCGGGAATAGTTTTCGGTTGTATTCTTCGTTACGCTGAATATGACGACGACTTTATTATGTTAATTGGATTTCCTGGAGATCTTCTGATGAGAATGTTGAAGATGTTAATCATTCCTCTAATCGTTTCTTCACTAATCGCAGGATTAGCACAACTCGACGCCGCGAGCAGTGGAAGAATGGGTTCGCGAGCCATCGCTTACTATTTCGGAACAACAATGTTGGCCGCAGTTCTTGGAATAGTTCTCGTTCTGGCAATACATCCGGGAAATCCGAAGATCAAACAGGAAGCCATGAAAACAGTTGAAGAAACGGATACTCGAGTCTCAACTATGGACGCAATGATGGATCTCGTGAGGAATATGTTTCCCGAAAACCTTCTTCAGGCGGCCTTCAGTCAAGTGAAGACAGAATTCATTCGCGGAGATCGACTTAATCTGAGCGGTCACGAGAGAGACGTGAATTGGGATCGAATTGATAATCAAACGGTTCATTTGAAAGCTTCGAACGGAACTATTCTTTCGACTGAAATCCATTTCTATAAAATGATTCGAAGCTATCCATACAAAGCGGGATCCAATGTCTTGGGATTAATCGTGTTTTGCACTGCTTTTGGTATAATTTGTGGTCAATTGGGTTCAGAAGCGGAAACAATGATTCGTTTCTTCGTAATTCTCAATGAAATAGTAATGCGTTTAGTTGTGATCTGTATGTGGTATTCGCCGCTCGGAATCTCTTCTCTCATTATTGCAAAGATTCTCGCGATTAAAGACATGTATACTGTTGCGCAACAATTGGGTCTCTATATGTTGACAGTAATCGCAGGTCTCGTGATTCACGCGTGTCTCACACTTCCTTTGATTTACTTTGTTGTCACGCGAAAGAATCCTTTGACGTTCTTCAAGGGAATGCTTCAAGCGTGGGTTACAGCTCTCGGAACCGCTTCTTCTGCGGCAACACTTCCCGTCACTTTCAGATGTCTCGAAGAGAACCTTCACATCGATAAGAGAGTCACGAGATTCGTGTTGCCGGTCGGCGCCACCGTTAATATGGACGGGACGGCGCTCTACGAAGCGGTCGCCGCTATTTTTATCGCACAAATGAATGCCGTGGAGTTCAATATCGGCCAAATAATTATCGTCTCTCTGACGGCAACCGCTGCCTCTATTGGAGCGGCGAGTGTTCCCTCTGCGGGTCTCGTGACAATGCTTCTTGTTTTAACCGCTTTAGGACTTCCAACAAAAGACATTTCAATGATTATTGCCGTCGATTGGTTTCTGTGAGTCTTTTAATAGTATAATAGAGTTATATAGTAATCACTGTTTTCCGTTTCCATAGCGACCGCATCAGGACTTCTATTAACGTTTTAGGCGATGCTTTCGGCGCAGGTATTCACGAGATTCATTCAAATCATTTATCTTTATTATCTTTTAAATCTTTTTTACAGTTTTTTTTTCTTAAAAGTTTTTTAAATTATTGTTTTTTATAACCATTTTTGCAAACAAAGAATCAATGATTGAATGAAACGTAAGAAAATCGAAACAAAAATTAATTGATTTATAAATTCATTATTAAATCAAACAATCGATTGATTTGGAGGTCATTCAACTCAACTCTCTTTCTCTCTCTTTAATCTCAATCTGAATGTGATTAACCTTTGAATGATTGATTGTCTAATATCTGTCGTCAATATTAGGTGTCGTCTATCACTTGTCAAAAGCAGAACTCGACAAATGGGACGCCGAACACAACATTGAACTCACAGACACAACAACAGCCACTCATATGCCGAGAAAGCTTTCCATTATGGTATTAGAGATATAACTATTACTATTACTATAACTATTACTATTCAGAGCCCCTCGAGATCTGTTCCAAACGCTTCTTCAGGAAAATCATCGAATCCTGAAACTGAGATCTGAAAGAAGAAAAACAACTCTTTTCTCGCGAAAGACAACTATGCACTCAATTAAAGACAAAACATATCGTCGTTTCAGTCGTTTCTCTTCTCTGAGAAAAACAAGAGAAAAAAAAGTGTAAAAAATAACTGAAATATAAATACAATTAATTATTGTTTTTGTTTTGTTTAGACTTTTGTTTTGTTTATTTAAAATTCTTTTCTGAAAAACGTTTCGCACATTAATTAAGAAGAAAATGAAAAACAAAACAAAAAAAATTATCAAAACTTTAGATAAGAATTGAATTAATTCTTCAAAACTACTAAACAATACAATCAATCATCTCTCGTGCCTCAGAACCATCAGAATAGTCTCTCTTTCCTCTCTTTTTAGCGAAAAATTCAAATTTTAGTCAAATATTTGAAGTAAAAGTCAAAAACAGAATCTCTTTTCAAATCCTTGTTATCAATCATTAAAACAATAAAATCCTTAAAACAATTATCAAATAATTATTCAAACTTTTCATTCAAGAGAAGGCGCTCTCTCTCTCTCTCTCTCTCTCAATGATTGCGTCGTCGTTGTCGTCGTTGTTGTTGTTTTCGTTTCTCGATTTCACTGTTGAGTCGTTTCTCCACTTTTTATCCTTATTTTGCAATTCATTTCTCATTTGTTTTGGACTTTGATTTCGAGATTTGATTCACTTTTTCCTTGAATTCAATCACAAAACCACTCATTGATTGTTGAGATCTCGCACTCGCTATGGCTGAAGCGCATTCAGCCGTCGCTTTCAGCTTTCAAGTCACTCACGAGGGTTTGAATTCAATTATAATCTTAAATATTAATCCTAATCTTCTTAATCCCTTCTCTTCTCTGAAAAGGCGTTCGAATAAACTATGATTACGAGCTCTTGAATCACGTTTGGCTTTCGGGAGTTCGCTCGTGGAGAAAACGGTTCCAAAGATTTGCAGTAATTATCTCTTCATTTGATTAACCTTTGACCTCAAAATGAGTCTTTTTTTCAGAACAACTTTGCTTCTGGAATATATCCGTCTTCTATTGAATTCTTGGTTTCAATTATTTGTTTGGAATTATTGTTTCATTTCGGACTTAAAATCGATTTTTCTTTTGGTTTTGTTTTTTTAATTTCAAATTTAATTCAAAAAGTGTTTGAAATTTCTGAAGATTTTTCTCTTTTGATTTCCTGTTCTTTCTTTGGAATCCAATTATGGCTTTTGAAAATGCTTTTTATGAGATATTCTCTGAAAATGCTTTTCCTTTACAAACGATGGATGTATGAATCGAGATCTCAAAGTGGTATCAAAGAGAAGACAAAACTATATTTCTTATAACTCATAACCCTTTCCCTCCCTCTTAAGGACCGTCTCTTATGACTCGCGTTTGGGTTCTTCTCATTCGAGTTCTCACGTGGAGTAAAGTTCCAATGCTTTACTCATATCAGGCGAGTCTTCCTCGACTTCCGCTTCCGTCTTTGGAGAAAACAATCGAAAGATATTTGCTATCAATTCGTCCACTTTGTGATGAAAACAAATACAAAAGAATGGATTGTTTGGCGAAAGACTTTCTCTCAACTCACGGAACAAAGTTTCAAAGATATCTTTGGCTGAAGAGTTGGTGGTCTACTAATTACGTCTCTGATTGGTGGGAAGAGTTTGTTTACTTGAGAGGAAGACAAGGATTAATGGTTAACTCAAACTTCTATGGAATCGATGCTCTCGTTTCGGGTCCAACAAACAAACAGTCAGCGCGAGCCGCGAATCTTATTTATGGTTCGCTTTTGTTCAGAAAACAAATCGATAGACAAGACTTGAAACCAGTAATCACTGAATGAAAGGTCAATGAACTTTGAATTACTATCAAATCATTCTCTTATAGATTATGGTTCAGAATTTGGTTCCTCTTTGTTCTCAACAATACGAAAGACTTTTCAATACAACAAGAATTCCAGGTTTAGAATCCGATCGTTTGCAGCATTTGAATGACTCTCCTCACGTGACTGTCATTCATTCGGGAAAAATATATAAACTTACGATTCATTTCAAACAACGATTACTTCAACCGAAAGAACTTCAAACTCTTATCGAGAAAATACTCGAAGACGACTCTCAGCCTCTCAAAGGTATTCAAAACTCTTTGGCGTCAATCTCTTTAACTGATATTTCTCTTGAAGGAGAAGAACATTTGGCGTCTCTCACAGCTGTAGATCGCGTGACTTGGGCTCAAACTCGAGAGAAATACTTTTCAAAAGGAATTAATAGAATAAGTTTGCGTTCGATTGAAAACTCTGCTTTTGTTGTCGTCTTAGAAGACAAAGACTTTAATTACGACTCTGAAGAGGAATTAGACAAATATGGACAATTGCTTCTTCACGGAAACGGAGACGACAGATGGTTCGACAAGAGTTTCAATCTTGTGGTCGCGAAGAACGGAAGAGTTGGGTTCAATGCCGAGCATTCTTGGGCTGACGCTCCAATTATGGCTCATTTGTGGGAATTCGCTCTTCACTACGACTTCCATGTCTTGGGCTATGATTCAGAAGGAAATTGTCGTTTAGGATCCGGAAATCAATGTCCTTCTTCTCCAATAAGACTGAAATGGGATTTTCCTGAGCCTTTAGTCTCAATCATTGATCAGAGCTTTAAAGAGGGTATAAAACAAAGCAAAACAAAACAATACTTTTCTTTATATAACTCTCTTCTATGTTAAGCTCAATGCGCTCTAAATGACGTCGATTTACGTCTTTTCCGTCATTCGGCGTTTGGAAAGGGTTTCATAAAGAAATGTCGCGTAAGTCCCGACGCTTTCATACAAATGGCTCTTCAATTAGCGTATTATAGAGATATCGGAAATCTTAGTCTCACTTATGAGGCGTCAATGACTCGACTATTCAGAGAAGGAAGAACTGAAACCGTTAGACCAGTCACGTGTCAATCAAAAGCATTCATTGATTCAATGATTGCAAAGAATTTCTCCAAAGAAGAAAGAAAGCAATTGTTGAGAATCGCGTGCGAAACACATCAAAGAGGATATCAAGACGCGATGTGTGGAAAAGGAGTCGATAGACATCTCTTCTGTCTTTACGTTATCTCTAAATATCTTGAAGTCGACTCTCCTTTCCTTAAAGAAGTGCTTTCAGAGCCCTGGAAACTATCCACTTCTCAGACACCTCACGGACAGGTGGGTCTTCTCGACAAGAATCCAAAAGTGATTTCCGCCGGCGGAGGCTTTGGTCCGGTTGCAGACGACGGTTATGGCGTCTCTTATATCGTCGCCGGAGAGGAACAGATCTTTTTCCACATTTCGTCGAAAAGATCTTCAGAAAAGACTGATTCTCGTCGTTTCCAACAAAACATAGATTTCGCGCTCAAAGACTTGTTTAGTCTTTTTGAATGACATTTACTTCTCTTAACAAATGAATGCAATTCAACGCAAATCAATGCAAATATTTTTATATTCAAAACTTTTTTCTCTTTTTTTTTATAAAATTTTAAAATAATTTTTAATTGAAATAAAACTCAACTTTTTATTAGAATTTAATTAAAAGTCTTTTAATAACAAGAATTAAGAGAACATTCTTTACATTGATTTGTGGTTTGAATTCCAACCGCCATTTGATATTCATTGCAATCTCTTTCTCTCTAAAGAAGAGACAAAACGTTATTTCATTTCTTTTAACTCTTTTTATACCATTTTTTGGGGTAAATCGTATTCTTGTTGACTCAAAACGAGTTGAGAAGTCGCGTAAGGCATTGGAAAGGCGTTTCTTGAATCTTCTTTTTTCATTTGAGTCATTGAAAGCGATTCTCTTTTTATTTCATTCATTGTTTGACTATTTTCTGGACTTTTTCTCAAACAAATATAAATCACAACAAAACCAATGACTAAAAGAGAAACAAAAGGTTAATGAACTCTGAATTAACTTTAATACAAGAATTCTCACCCAAAAGGACGGAAAGAGCGCAAGAGATTGGAATTAAAACAATGAAATATCGCGAAAGACGTCTCTCTTGAAGAGCAGTCATCGGAGCAACAGTTCCTTTGAATTATGAATGAATTATAGTAAAAGTAATAGTTATGAATGAATACCTCCTTCTTGAGTAAGAGTTGCGAAAACGTATTCTTTTTTAGTGAAAAGTTGTTCGGAATTAAAAGCAATTATTAAAAGACTGTAATATTGAGCGGATTCTAAGTTTTTAATTGTTATTTGATTCAAATCTTCGTTTCTTTCTATTCTTTCTTTTACTTCAATCCATATATTAGAAGACAATAATCGATATTGAATTGTAAAGAAACGGACAAAACACGTGTCAGAAGAGTCTTTCCATTGATTCAAATGAATGTCAACTCGCGTTGAGTTTATCGAAAGAATTTGTCTTAATTTCGGCGGAATTCCGACCGAAGAATGAGACAAATCTTTGTTAACCATTGTTGAAGGTTGAGAAGAACCCAAATCATTGAAAGCTATTAAATAAAACTGATTTTGTTTTCCGCATTCGATTTGTTTGAACAGAAAATCTCTTTTATTTGATTGAAATTCTTCTGAGAATTCCTTCCATTGGTTTGGAATCGAACGATAAAAAAGACGAAAACCATTCAAAGGATTCTCGAGAGATATCTTCCAAAAGAGTTTCACTTCTTTCGTTGAATTATTTGAATCTTCGATCGAAAGAATTGGAGCCAAAGGAATGTCATATCTTATGAATGAAATAGTATTTTATACTAATTATCAATGAATTCAATTCTTACGCAAGAGTTTGAGCGATAACTTCTTCACTCTGAGGTCCCGCTCCTTAACAATGGAAAAGAATAGAAATAGTATTTTAGTATTTCATTCATAAAAAGCGAATTAATTGAATGAAAACCTTTATTATTGAATGATTGAACAGAAATCGCGTATTTTGTGTTTCTCTCCAAAGAAGAGATAATAAAATCAATTTTATTCGTTTCCAGAGTTTCCAAAGTATTGAAAGTCATTTGAGAATCACTTGAAGAGTGTTTTAAACTTCGAAATCCAATATAAAAGCCTTTAATTCCTGACTCTTGTGTCGAACGAAAGGAAACTCTTAATTGTGTTGAACTCAAAGCCAAAACTCGAATATCTTTTGGTTTTTCTGAAGGAATTTCTTCTTCAGTTGTAAAAGAGATTTGATTTGGTTTTGAAAATCCCAAAATATTTTGAGCTTTTATAACAACTTTATAATAAGTTTTTGGTTTTAAATCTTCGAAAAGAATTTGATTTTCTTTCGTTTCTAAAAGTCTTTCATTTATTTGAACCGAAAAACGAATGATTTCTTGATTTCCATTAAAACCTGATTTCCATTCGATTAAAGCTTTTCTCGATTCGAGTCTCAATAAAACCAAATCTTTTACCGGAAACGGAGTCTCTTCGACAACCACTTGAGTCACGTGCTCTGATTCTCCGAATGGATTCCACGCTAAACACGAATAAAGACCCGAATCTTGAGTTTTCGCTGAAACTGTTTTCCTTAACAAAGATATAAGACTTGAATCGCTTTCTCTTTGCTCTAAAACAAAACTGGAATCACTTAGTGGTGTCTTATCACGTGACCACTTCACTCGAAGAGGTTTTTCTCCGAAAACTTCACAAAAAATCTCAAAAAAAGTTCCGATTTTTACTCTTTTGAGAAGAAAATGTTGTTTGAAATGAGCGCTCATATGAACAGTTAGTCTAACGATGCGATAGATGTCAGCACCGACTCCATTACCAGCTTCGCACTGATAGAGTCCTGCGTCGTCTCGAGTGACGTCATTCACAACAAGAGATCCGTTTTCTAGTGATTGCGTCCTATAATTGGAGGAAAGCGCGCGAAACTCCTTCTCAACACCTTTTTGGCGCAAAATTCAAATTTTAAAAGAAATAATTAATTAATGAATTAATTGAATAAAAACCTGTTTTTAGTTTCCATCGAATGACAGGAAACGGAAATCCTTGTGATTGACAATCGAATCGAACCAATTCTCCGACAATTGCTGTTTTATTTTGTGGTTCTAAAGAGAATTTCGGTCTCTCTCTGACTTCCATTCGCGAAGAATAACTTGAATTTCCGATTGAATTGATTGAAAAACATGAATAAATTCCTGAATGTTTTCTCTGAACTTTTCTGAAGACAAGAGAAGAACCCATTTCTCCCATCGAAAGCTCTTCAACGTTTTCTAACAATAGTTTCTCCAAAATCTCGTTATCTTTTAACCAAATTAAACGAATAGGAGTTTCGCCTTCTATTATAGAACACGTGATTACAACTCTTTGTCCAGAAGTTAAATCTCGAGGAAATTCAAATGAAGAGATCTTTGGTTCTGAAGAAGAAGAAGAATAAGAAAAAGAATATTTTGAAGAAAGAATTTCTTTTAAAAAAGACTTACTTTGTTTGTTTGCGAAACTTATTGAGAAAATATCGAACAAAAAGAGAGAAAAGAATAGATTTATTGAAAAAAAGAAAATCATTTGATTCTTAAGAAACGTTTAACTCTTTTAACGGTTTTTCTCTGAAGAAGTGATTCGTTTCACTCAATAATGTGTTCTCTCGCTCTGAAACTCAACTGAAACTGAGTTCTCTTCTGAAAAGAGATTCTCTTATAAACAGAGATTCGAAGCAAAAGCACAGAATCCGAGAGAGAATCGATTCTCGAGACTCAGAATAGGAATACGAGAAACAAAGAGAGGATTAAAGTCAGAACTGAACTCAACTTCTAATACTTTCTTAATCCCAGAAAATCTCTTTTTTGATTAAAACGTTTCTAAAGAATCATTTCCTTATTTTAGAATAATTGCAAACAAATGACTAATAAATGAATGAATTTATTGTAAATCAATGCAAAAGACTTTTCTTTTATTTCTATTCTTTGATTCTCTTTTAATAATAATTTTTCTCTTAATCTTTGTTCTCTTCTTCTGAATATTCTGGGAATTGAATCACATTATCATCAATTGTGAACTCAAGGGAAAACTCGAGAGAAATGAAAGAATCTGAGAGAACTCTTCTTCTGGTCATTGAGAAGAGAAGAATCTCTTTACTCTCCAACGCTTCCAATGATTATTGACTTCGAATTTAATTAAGAATTTCAGTGAAAACAATTCAATACTACAGTATTCCCGTTCTCTCGCTCTCTTTCCAAATGAATGAACGACACAACTGTCACTCTTTACTCGAAAACCGTTATTATTCTCAAAATTCAAATCTCAGACAAAAGAAGTTGAGTCTCGAGTCTCGAGTGTTTCCAAACACAATGAAAGCAATTAATTAGAGAAACGCAAACACAACAACACATTCTCGCGAAGACAACAATACTGTGGAAACGCTTATCGCAAAACCCATGAAAACGATCGATAATTGCAGAGAAGTTCACAATATTTAGAGACTTCTCTTCACTTCTCTGCTCTTCTCTGATGATTAAACGGTAACTGTTTTCAAAGCCTTATTTGCATAACAGAGTGAAAGCATATGAAAAGCATATTCTCAAACATTTCACTCTTTCTCTCGCTTTTTGAACTCATATTCGAATAATCGGAATAAGAATTAATCGAATTTGACGTCTAATCGATACATAAAAAGCTTTTCTTTGTTTCTTTAAAATATATTTTTGATTTTGATGTAAACAATCGATAAAACAATCCATCATTGGATCAACTCTTGAAACTCTCAGCCATTCATCACATAAATATCTCTCTTTCTCAACGATGACTGTCCGCTGGGATTAACTCCAGAGATCTATTGAGAGGAGATTAACGAAAGACAGAGAGAGAGAGAGAGAAAGAAAAACTCTCTTTTCGTTTGTTTTTCTCTCTTTTCAAAACTCAAACAATCGTTTCATTAATCGAACGAAAAATTATTGAGAAATCGATTTTAAAATCTCAGAAAAAGCGATAAAAAGCGAAAAAAGAGCGAAAAAAGTGTTTATTATTGCGTTGAGCGCAGAATGAAGAGCTCTCTAAGCGTTGACTCTATATATGGAAAGCCATTAGAGTTAGAGTTTGTTTGAATCTCTTCTTTAATTAGAAAAATGATAAAAAAGTCTTAAATTAAAAATCAATAAAATGTTTTAAAAATATATTATTAACACATAATTAACAGACAATTAACAGCATTTGTTTTGTCTTTTCTCTCTTTCCAGTGTTTCCGAAGTAAGAGAACGTCTCTGTGTTTGTCCAGTTTGACCAGCGGTCACTTCTTTTGGGAGTCGAGTCGCTAATCGGGAGAAGAGAGAGGAAAAGCGATAAACAAATCAATAGAAAAGGAAACCTATAATTAGCGCTTCTATTGAGTGAAAATCTGTGAAAATCTGAGAAATAGAGAGCTTTTGCCGCAAATATATGTCTAATGTTTTGAATCTATAGAAATAGCGGTCACTCTCTCGAGCAGTGATTGAATTAAAGAGTAAATCGGGAGAGAAATAGAGGAAAAGGAGGAAAAGCTTTGGCTTTAAACTCCGATTCATTGCATTCTCTCTCAGTATTTGACTCTCTTTTATTGATTTTCTTTATAGACTTGTATTTCAAGTGTTTTACTAAACATTACCAAAGAATTAGAGGAAAGAAGTGTCGCTCAAAGCGAAGGAAAGAAAGTCTTACTCTTTCTTACTCTTACTCTACTCTACGCTCACTCTCTTACCGATAGAACAGAACAACTGCTGAACGTTTTGAGCGCTTTTGGCTGAAGTCTCAACGAATAGAGCGCCGATGCTCTCCGCATACGCTTTCGCTTCTATAGAAGAGAAGAGAAAACAATTTCAATATTCTTCGCGTTTTTCAAACACAAACTCAACGACAATCGCATTACACGTCAATCATTGGTCTCTACTTTCATATCAAATGATAACCAAAGGGTAACCAAAAGGGAGTCAATAAAGAGAGAGATCTTGACTATCATTAGAATGTAATTCGATTCTGGAGTGAGAAAAGCGCGCAAATGTAACACAATTTCATTTATCAACGAATAAAATATTAACTCTCAAACCAAAGGGTATACTCAAGGGGTAACTCTTATTGGGGAATAACAAGACTCACGCTCTTATCTAACGCTTTCTAATGACTTTGTTATCGCTTTTTGAGTGAATAA
The DNA here is from genome assembly GCA_034699985.1 of Minunthozetes semirufus. NCBI lineage: Eukaryota > Metazoa > Arthropoda > Arachnida > Sarcoptiformes > Punctoribatidae > Minunthozetes > Minunthozetes semirufus. The sequence goes on from JAQIXD010000333.1 coordinate 17,743, forward strand.
TCGGAAACTCATTGAAATGTGTGTTGAGTTCATTGACCCCCCATTGGTTACTCTCTTTCTCACTCTAAATATGGTTCTCTTCTTACCTTTTGACTGAACCTGTCGTTTGTCGTTGAGATCGGATTTGTTTCCAGCGATCGCTAAAACGGTTTTCTCTTTCAGATGGGTTTGAAGTTCTCTAATCCAAGAAACGACTGAACGAAATGTTTCCTAAAAAACAGAGAAATTATAAGAAGAAAACAATTAAAAGGGTTTTTATTAATACCATTTGCGTGACGTCATAAACAACAATACAAACCAAAGCCTGTCTGTAATACCTTTAAAGCAATTAACAATTAATACTAATATTATAGTATTATATTAGAGAAGACTTACATCGGAGCCAAAGCGCGATACTATTTATAAAAAGAGAAATATTGAGAAATAGTGTCCAAAAAAGTCCAATTCTTACCCTTTCTTGTCCCGCAGTGTCCCAAATGTTTAACTTATAGTTTATGTTATTATAAATAAATGTCTTCGTCATGAAAGACGCTCTTAAGAGAAGAGAATTAACTCTAATTTCAATTAAATTCAATTCAATTAATACCCAATCGTTGACTCATTTCCCGCATTAAAAGTGTTGTGAACGAAACGCTAATAAAGAAGAAGAAAACAATCAAAAGAAGAAACAATTAAAGGCTTTAAATACCGTAACGAGTGATGACTTTCCGACTCCAGAGTCCTGAAGAAGAAGAAGAGAATCAAAGATTTAAAGAGACGTAAAAGAGGAGTGTTTTTACCCCAAGAAGACATATCTTTGCTTCAATAAACTCCATTCAACTCTCATTTAAATAAACTTTGAGAAAACTTAACGAAAAATATTTGAATTTAAGTGAAAATCATTTTTATTTACATTTGTTTGACATTTATTTAACTGTAATTCAAATTAAAGACATTTAACTCTAATTCAATGTTTTGAGTAAACAAATAGTAAACAAACGAAAAGTGTTTCCCTCTTTTGCACTAAATCTCAAACAAAACAACAGAATTCAGACCAGAATTCAATTCAATTCTTTCTTTTCAATAATTAATTGATTTTATGTTTACTTTAATTATTGTTCAAATATTTTGCGAAATGTTTTTCGACAAAACAATAGTTGTTTTCAGTTTTAAAATTTTATTAAAACACATTTCAGACGACTTTATTCCCGATTAATCAAAAACGCGACAAAACTTCAGACGATTTTCATAATAAACTCTTTTTTTATTAATCAATATATAATTCCTCTTTAAATGTGTTTCTTGACATCGATTTCAGTAATAATTAATTTATTTTTTAATAAAATGCTTTTGTTTTTAAATTACTTTTAATTATTTAGATTTTTTTGATAGAAATTAAACAATTTTAGAGACAAAGATACAGAATATAAGAGTAATTAATAAACATTATTCCGTATTAAACAGTAATTATAATTAAAGGATATGAAATTTATAAAAAATATTTAATAGATTATTCACTTCAATCCATTTAATTGTGTGAAACAACACCTGAAATAAAATCAATTTCCATTGGATTTCAAATTTAAAAAAAAATTGAAGTTTTTATTCATTATTTTCATTCATTTGTAAAACATTTACAGAATTTATTATAAAATGGTTTACTTTTTGGTCTAAAAGCCATTTATTTATTGAATAATTGGATTAAAAGAGAAGAATAAGTGAAATAAGTTGTTATCTCTTCACGCAATCCAATCGTTTTGTTGCAAATTATGTGAATGTAATCCTCTTTCAGTGACTCTTATGCCACACACGAATCATCACTCAATTCAATGATAATATTCTCTGATAAGAGATGATCAAGATGGAGGTCTTAAACAACTTCAAATTGGATTAAATCCTTGAACTGAAGAACTTGTATTTAATTCAAAATATGTTCTGATTTTAAAACGCTTTTCATTCAATGATTTGAAGAAATTGAAACTAATTTAAATAGAAATTGTTTTTTGCGATCATTTTCTCAAATAATTAATGAATTTTTATTAGAGATATGAATATCTGATATGAAATGACATTAAAGAAGATATCTTTTTATCGTTTTATCGAAACCATTGTTTTGAATAAATTTTGCGACACTTTTCAAGAGTTATTCACTTTTTATCATTTGTTGGTTGACTTCACTTCAAACAGAAGTCAAAGTTATTTCAAATCAAAATTCAAATAAAAAACTTTTTGAATGTCTTCTCGTTTTCTAAATGCTTTGATTCGTCGCAAACGAATTGATGACCAGAAAGTGGACGACAGTACTCTCAAGAGATGTCTTTCTTTCTTCGACTTAACTTGTTTAGGTATTTAATGTCTTATTTAATGTTTCTTTTGCATGAATTGTTTGAAATGCAATTCCAAAGTACACTTGTCTTCATGTGATCTTCACTTTAATCACTTTCTTGACTCGAATTTCATTTTCATTATCAAATTCTTATTATATTTATTTAATAACAGATTATCTCATAATTCAATGGAAAATAACAGTTTGTTTTGTGGAAGAGTTTTATCATAATTTCAGGTGTTTTTCAATTTAGAATTCAATGAAAATGAAAGAAAAAGAGTAAAATAAGAGAACTTTTTGTTTATTAAATACAACTTTTATATGAGTTTTAGAATTAATAGAAATTTTATCGAAAAATACAATGAATTTGATTGTTATCTCGAGTTGTTATCTTTCATGTGAACAAAAGATGTAAAAAGAGTTGAATTGAGTTCAAATCTCGCTATAATTGCCGGCAATTAACACTTTTTATGACACTTTAAGGAATTGGAAGTACTCTCGGTCTCGGAGTCTATGTATTGGCGGGAGATGTTGCGTCTCGTAATTCTGGTCCTGCAGTTTGTGTTTCCTTTCTTATCGGTATTTATTGCTAACTAAAAGCTATTAAACCAATAATGAATTGTTTGTCTTTAAGCTGCCGTCGCTTCAGTATTCGCTGGTCTTTGTTATGCGGAATTCGGTGCTCGAGTTCCAAGAGCGGGATCAGCTTATATCTACTCTTATGTGACAGTTGGGGAACTCATGGCGTTTATCATTGGATGGAATCTTGTTCTCGAATACGTTATCGGTATTCCTTATTCCTCTTTAACTCTCTTTCTAACAATCATTCAATTGAAAGGAACGGCTTCTGTTGCTCGAGGATATGCAAATTACATCGACTCTCTGGCAAACGGAACAATTCAAGAACACTTTCAGAAATGGGTTCCCATTCACGTGACAGGACTCTCTTCATATCCGGATCCGATATCTTTTAGTCTAACTTTGGTCTTAACTCGTAATTCTCTAAACAATTGTCTAATAATTGTGTGAAAATAATTCTCTCTTTTTCTTTCAGTACTTTTAGCTCTTGGAGTAAAAGAATCGATTCGTTTGCACACAATAATGACTGTCGTTAATCTCATTGTTGTCTTATTTGTGATAATTGCCGGTTGTTTTAAGATCTCGTGGCATAACTGGAATATTGACAAAAGTGAAATTCCCAAAGAATTCAAGTCTACGGCAGGAAATGGAGGTTTTCTTCCCTTTGGTTTCTCTGGAATGATGTCTGGAGCTGCGACTTGTTTCTATGGTTTCTCATCTTCTTATTCTCTCTTTTCTTCTTCTTATTTAATTCTCATTCTTAGCATTCGTTGGTTTTGATGCGATCGCAACGACAGGAGAAGAAGCAAAGAATCCAAAGAAAGCGATTCCTCTCAGTATTGTCTTCTCTTTGTTTCTCATATTTCTTGCGTATTTCGGAATAAGTGCTGTTCAGACACTAATGATGCCGTATTACTATCAAAGCGATGAATACACGAGAGGAGCGCCTCTTCCTTGGATTTTCGAACAAGTTGGTTGGAATTGGGCCAAATGGATTGTCTCTATTGGAGCTCTTAATGGTCTTTCAACCAGTCTTTTGGGCGCAATGTATCCTTTGCCACGAGTTCTTTACGCGATGGCTAGCGATGGAATTATCTTCAGATTCTTAGCTATTGTTCACAAGAGGTTTCAAACTCCCGTTTATTCCACTCTTATTGCAGGACTTTTTGCTGCTACTATGGCTTCTCTCTTCAATATCACTGAATTGGCAGATATGATGTCAATCGGAACTCTTTTGGCCTATACTTTAGTCGCAGAATCTATTCTCATCATTAGGTTTGTCTTCATTTAAAAGAAACTCAATTCTAAAACCTTTATTCAGATATTCAGATGACGTAAAACACTTGAATAAAGCAAAGGATGAAAACCAAATACAAAGACATTTGGATTTCGTTCAGAAGTTCAACAAAAGAGATCTTTTCAGACAATTAATGAATTTTGAAGGACTTTCAGAACCAAATAATTTCTCTTCAAATCTCTCCAATTGTTTGATCGCAATAATCAGTTAAACAATACTTTGTTTTAATTCTTTTCTTCAATTCTTTCGTCTCTTTTCAGGTCTTTTAATCACTATTTTGGACGCTTTGTTAGTATTCTTGGAAAACGATTTATACGAATTAAAAGTCGTTCCAATATTCTTCTGCGGTTTCTTTGTTCTTCTGATTGTCGCCGCCTGTTGTTGTCTCGCACTTCAGCCAACTATTCCAAGATCTCAATCTTTTGAAGTATTTTCTGAAGAATTTCTATAAAATCAATACTAAAAGAGTTATTCTTCTAATAATAGGTTCCATGGATTCCAATGGTTCCATTCCTCAGTGTTTTTGTAAACGTTTATCTTATGTTCAAATTGTCGTATCAAACTTGGATCCGATTCGCTGTTTGGATGATAATTGGTTTGAAAACAATTGTTGACTCATTTGACGAATAATTTATTGATTTTTTCATTGATTTAAAGGATTTTTAATATACTTTTGTTACGGAATTCGAAACAGTAGTGAAAGGAAACAAAGTTTTAACGAAGAATTCAATCAAACAGTTGTTATCAGTCAAACAGCGCTTCCAAACGGTGATAATAACGTTAACAATACTGTTGTCCATCGAAAAGAAGTAGAAAATCAATTCTATGACTAATTTTAGGCAATTTTATTGGTTTTAATCATATTTTTATAAATTATTTCATTGTTTTGTAATTAATTAAATGATTTCAAAGAAGTTTTACTTCAAATAGTTTAATGAAAAGCGAAGATAATTATGTATTAATCGAAGAATGAAATCATAAATACTGTGATATTAATCGAAAGTCGAATAAAATTATATTAAATTAATTATTATTAATAATTAGTTAACAAATAAAGAGATCTCGAAATGGATTTCAATAAATAAAGTGATTAACAAATACTGAATCCAAAGAATAAGCGATTAATTCGATGATAAACTCTGTTTTACGCCATCGATGTCCTGAAAATGAGATAAGAATTAATCACAAGAAGTCTATTGTCATTCATTTGATTACTCTTTGGACGAATTGCTTGAATTGATTGTAAGCGATGTCGAGATTATCGTTGATTATAATCAGATCAAAAAGACTAGGATTTGATTCAACTTCTTTGATGTCTTCTTTTGCTCTCTTCAGCCGTTTCTCAATATTTTCTTCGCTCTCAGATCCACGACTTCTTAGATTTCTTTCCTATAAATACATAAAGTTTTGAATAAATCGATAAAAACTATGAATTCTTTACTAAAGTCTCGAAATTCGGTGGTTTTATGAAAAGGTATTTCGCGTTTAATTTGATTTGTTTTAGACTCAAAACCCCTTTGAGTTCGACGTCAAGGACTGGTATTTGACCCGATTTCTGGACTTCTTCTAAAGCGGACAGACTTTCAGAGAGAAAGCGATTAATTGGCGAATAAGGAAAGGGAGGGAAAGGGTGTCTAAAACCTGGTTCCGTAATAATTGTCGGAGAATTGGGTGAATTCAACGAAAAGTTTTTGTTCAATCATTTTCTCAAACATCTGTTTGTCTATAAAATGGTATTCCTTTCCATTTGTTTCTCCACTTCGAGGACTTCGAGTGGTATCTGAAGACACAAAATCAAACATTTAGTGATATTTCGGTTAATTTTGGTGTAAATCAGACGAGAAATCGAGAATTTGAAACAATCGCTGAACTCATCCATCAATTTGTTGAGAAGAGTGCTTTTTCCGCTTCCAGAAGGACCACAAATGACAAGAGGTTTATGACGAGAAGACATCACCGAATGATAACAACTTTCTATTGAATAGTTTTTGTTAAAAAGGCTTTCAATAAATGTTTTGTTAGAAAAACGGCAGCGAATCAGAAGTCGACCAAAAATGTTAGAAATCATGACATTTAAAGAGCCATTGACTACAAAAGTATGCAAAATATTCTCAATTGATATCAACTTTGTTTGGATTTCTTGCGATAATTTGAACCAAACTTACGGCTGTTTTCCTAAAAAGTGATTAAAAGTTTACAGAGTTTGTTGTCATTCGTCCAAAACGTGTTTGAAAGCGAAGAAACGAATCGAAACAAAACAAATGTCTTTAGTTTTTTGGATCAACTCTTTGATTGATTGACTCTTATTTTGTTTTCATTTGGATTCTTAAGAATTGAGTCAAGAATTCAATGAAATCATCGCTTATTCTGGAAATGTTTTCCTCAAAACACATGAATCACTTCCTCCACAAATACCATTACTTAATAGTGAAAGAGGGAGGGAATGGCTTTTAAACTCATCTTTTCAAATGATATTCTTATTTGTTGTCTCTTCTCTTGTCTATCCATTGGTTCTAAAAGATTACTCGAAATTAATCTCTAATTTTGAACCAAATATTGTTATCTTTGTATTTGAGTCTCAAATCAATTCATTGGAAATGAGATAAGAGTTTGAACTTTTCACTTTGACCTTTCACCTTCTTCTTGTTTCTTGTTTTAACCAATAATTTCCTGATAATTCCAGATATTCTCAAAACGTGTTTTCTCTTGAATTGTTTTTGAACGAAGAGATTAACGATTATTAAGTAATAAAAAGAGTAAATAAATGCAAAAATGAATAACAATTTGAGATAAGAATGCATTCAACTGTAATTCAAACTCAAATTCATTTCAATTATTGCTTTTCTTTTGGTTCTCACACTTAATCTAATCTTTGTCTTTCTCTCTCTAATAGTGGGCAAAGATTACCACAATTAGCGTTACCTCAACGCTGAATGTCGTCCCAATTGTTTTGCAATCTCCAGAAGAGAATCTTTTTCTGAGACCAGAGTTCACTACTTGTCATTCGGGAACATCTTCTCATTGGGAACATTCACTATTTTGGACTCCAATTTCTCAGTTATTTTAGTAAAGAATTTTCATCTTTTTTCTTTAAACTAGACTATTGTTCGAATAAATCAATTAAAGAAAGATTGTTTTAATCAAGAAATTTGATATTTATTTCAAATGAAAAAGTTGTTTGTTTAACTTCTTGGTTGTCTTACAAGACGTGATATGTGAGTGACTCGTTATCTGTGGATGAGATGAGACGTTGTGTTATATTATTGAGTATTGAATTGAGAAACAGTTTATTCGTTATTCACTGAAAATGAGTGAAAATGTTTTGTTGTTTTGTTTGTCAAATGTTTGTCCAAATGATTGCCATTTAATCAAAATAAATATGTTTTAAAACTTCTAATGAAATGATTGTTAGAAAAAGGTTTGCAAAAAACAATTGATTGCAAAGAAGTGAAACAAATGGCAATTATTGCAAAACAAGACTCAGAATAAGCCATTGATTTGAATTTTCGGTGCTTTTACTCGTGATTTCATTCAAAGAAGTGAATGTCTTCTCAACACTTGTTCTCTACAATTGTCTCAAGACTTTTGGTGCTCTCAAACAAATCATTACTCAAACCATAAACCAATTAATTTTATTCTTCACTTAATTCTCATTTTATTCTTTGAATTTGTGGTCAATTATCTCTTAAATATCAATGGGTTGTGTTTATTCTCAACCAAAACATTCGCATTCTTCACCAAATAGTTCCACAGCAGACAATCCAAGAGTTTTTCACGTAAGATATCAAACAAATGTCTCTTATTTTGTGGTTTGCATTCAATCTTTGATTTGATCCAAAGGTTTGTAATGTCGACGATCGCGGAACTGAAGTAAACTTCGGTAAAATCGAGATAACAGACAATGAATTAGCTCTTCATCAAAAAGGAAGGAATTCTATCTATTGGTCGCTCAGGTATTGTCTATTTCACCGCTTTTTCTGATATTCTTTTTCCGGACCTTTTGTTTAACTTTCGCCCACTTTTGCAATCAAAGCCTCTCTCTCTCTCTCACTCTCTGTCCGCCCCCACAATCACACTCTCACACAATCTCTCACTTTCACACTCTGTCTCTCCCTTTAAATGTTTGTCAATTCTGTGGGAATTCTGTTTAAATTAAGAGTTGGTTTCCAATGATTTCCCATAAAATAAACATAAGTTTGTGTTTGAATTCAATATTTATTTTTCTCTCTTTTATTGCTTTCTCTCCAAAAGATCTCTTCGAAGGTATGGTTTCGATGCAGAGCTCTTCAGCTTTGAGTGCGGCAGACGTTGTCCTACAGGTCCCGGTGAGTCTCTCTCTCTCTCTCTCTCTCTCTCTCTCTCTCTCTCTCTCTCTCTCTTGACACCTTGAACCCTAATTGGCTTTCAATGATTGCTTTCCCCTCAAAATGAAAGGCATTTACGCATTCAAGTGTACGAATGCTGAGCAGCTCTTCAACGCTCTTCAGGAGGCGATACAACAGTGCACAAACACACAGTTTCCCGCATATGGCGGACAATTTAACGGCGAACTGAACGGCGGTGTAACGAATGTGACGCCACCAGAAGTTGGTCCCCGATATCCTTCTGTGAGACCATCGCAGCCACACCTCTACAGCAACGACATTCACGAATACATAAACTCTCCGTTTTATGTGAATACTCCGGCAGTTGTGGCGAACAACGGCTTAAACTCATCTCAGTGTCAACCGTTGCCGACAACAAGAACGGACGTCAACACAAATTACGCCAAATTAGACGATTTGGTCCGCTTTTACGTCAATATCAAGACTCCTGTCAATGGATTGCCTCAATTGGGAGCCAATGGTAACCAAATATAACTGTTTTTTTGCTTTCAATTAATTTTCGGATTCATTTGACGTCAAATGACTCAAATGTTTTGTTTTGTTTTGCAATCAAATGATTGAATGATTTCTCAAAAACCGTTTTATGGGTTAATAATTGAATGAAATTTGAATTTGATTTCAATCTTTTCAATGATTTGTTCCAAAAATCAAAAGAATTTCTATGATTTCAATCGAGAGAAGACTTAAAACGCGATTATCTCTCAATAAATGCAATTCATATTCAGATCGAGACTCAGTTCTGGTGTTTTGCAGAACAGAAGAGAACAGACTTTTATCTCAAATGTAATAAAAGACAACAAATTAAACAATTATTATAGCTCTGACTCTGAGCTCAAACCGGGCGCTAATTTACATCATTTCCAAGGCTCAGACTCACTCTCAAGGCCATAGTCTTGCAATTTTTAGATCCATTTCACGCTTTATATGCAAAAGTAGAGCACTCTTTCACTCAACTCTTTTATTCCCATTTCTCAGGCGCTCAACAAAGCACTGACAGTCAGTCTCCGCCGCAGTCACCGAAGACGCCGACCGCAGAACCCGTCAATTACATAATGTTAGATCTGGACCAAAGCAACTCTGGTCAGCCAACTGTCGTGACGACAGCACCGGCCACTCCCGTGTCAAAGACGCCAACAATGGACTATCCGTCGGTGGCGTCCGCGTCAACACCGCCACCGACGCCAACCTCTATATCGCCTCCGATGCCATACGCGCAGATAGACTTCGCAAAGACTGTCGCTCTGTCCACAGCCGCTAACTCTGCGGCAAATCATAGGCAAAACTGTATATAAAACGACAGAATTCTATCTATTTATACAAATGTTTAGTCATTTCTCAGTCACCGAAAGGTGTGTCCGAAAAGAAAAGAAAAGTGTTTCAAACATTTTCAGTCCAAACGTTTTGAGACTTATTATTGATTTAATTAATTATTATTATTAATCATAAGTAAAGACGTTATTCAAAGTGTTTGTCATTCTTTTGGTTCTCAAACAAAAGGAGTGACCAAAAGAGTGTTCAAATACTTTGGTATTTGATATCAGAAAATATATTTTAGTCCTATTTTTCTGAGTTTTGACTTTTATTTACAATATTTTAATATATATTTAATATAAGAAAAAAAGTTCTAATCATTAGATTTAGAGATTATTTTGATTCTAATATATTATTAATTATTATGTTTTTAATGAATAAAATTCAGTTCAAAATCTCTTTTCTTTTTTTTCTGTAAATATTTGTTTCAAACGTTTTTTAGTCCGAATTAATAGATATTAAGAACAGATTTCCGCTGTTTTTCTCAAAAGATAAGAACCTTTTTGTGGGATATCTTTGTTTTCGTTGAATTTTTTTGACAATTATTTGAGAAAATCAGTGATTTTTTTGTTGAATAAACGACAAAAAAGTAGTGAATTCAATGATATCTAAGACTGTAAGACATTTATTGTCTAATTTTGTGTCAATTGATTTGAGTTTCAATTTATAGAAGTTTTTTGTCTTTAATTTGAAAATAGTTTTCAGAAATATTAAGTGATTTCTAAATGCGATTCAAAAACACATTAAATGCGACAAAAATTGTATATTTTTTACATTAAATGATTAAACGATTAAATTGTTGTCCATTTCAATGATTGTCTCAAAAAAATTTGTTGAAAACTCTTTTGAAATAAAAATATTTCGAAAATTATTCAAAACTTTTGATCTTTTTTCTGATCTCTGTTTCTTATACTCAGGTTTGACTGTATCTCAACTTTAAAGCGCATGTTTTCTATGAATTTCATAAATGTTTTTTTGTTGCAAAAAAGTATTGGATTTCAGTGGAATTTTTCGACAAATATTTGTTCAAAACTGTAAACTCGATATCATATGAGTTGATAACATTGAAGGTTAGTTCACTCATCACATCCACTATTTTTTGTTTTCCATTAAATTTGTTTTGATTTATTATTCGACCTTAAATCCATTTTTTGATGAAAAAAGCAAGGTCGTTTTGAATTTTTCTAAAAATCTTCGTAATTAGAGACTAAAAAAGATGAAAATGATAATGTTTTAACAAACTTAACTTGATAAATAGATAAGCCCTCACCCCTAATAAATGACTACGTTGTATGTGAATAGTTTGATTGGCAGCAAAACACAAGAAGAGAGATATTCTTCGTTTCGTTTGAAATAAAAATCAGATTTGAATTTGATTTCAAACGAAGACATCGATTGGGAAATGATTTTGATTTTAACTCTGAAGTGAATTAACGCCAAAATTATTCAATTGAAAGAAGATATCGTTTTGTCTAAAAGTGATCGAAACTTAAGACAACAAACCAAACATCAAACCGAAGATCACTCAATAAAAAAGAAAGAATTTTCTGTAAGAATGCCTAACATTAAAGTCTTCAGCGGTTCCTCTCATCCGGATTTGGCCAAAAAGACTGTCGAAAGACTCGGTATTCAAACGACAAATGCATTAAACTATTGATTGGTTTCTAATAATTTGTTTTCAAATCGATTCCGAAAAACAGGTATTGATTTGGGAAAAGCGGTTCTCAAGAAGTTCTCCAATCAGGAGACCTGGTATGCAATGTTTTACCACTTTTTTCCCATATTTTTGTTGATAATTACAAGGATTTCCACTTTTTGTTCACTTATTTACTCGAATTCTCACTAAAATTCACCGAAAACTGAGTAAACAATTTTATAACCATTTGTTTGTTATCTCTTTTTTATGATTCATTTTTTATGATAAGAGTTCTTCAGATTGTGATTAAAAATCTTGTTTTTCTTCAGACAAAGATTGCTGTCTCTTAGGCTCTCGTTCTGTGCTTTGAATTTGATTTTCAAAATGATTTTAATCTCCAATTAATCGATAATAGTTTGAACCGGATTTGGAAATCCATAGAATTCTATTAATAGACTCTGACTTTGGGCTAAATTTCGGACATTCCCTCAACTGATAGGAAAGGCATTCATTTATGACTTGTATTGTCTCTAATTCCTAGAAACAGATCTCTTCTCTAAAAGCCTTGACTTTTGTTCCCTGAGTTCTGATAAGAAAACAGTTTGTCGTAAATGAAACGATTTTTTGCTTCAATTAGTTATGAAATGAAATAATTTTCCAAAGAATTCATTAATTGATGAAAAAAATTAGAGAATATTTTGAAGACAAACAAAAATTATGTGAAATCCGAGAAACAAAT
>JAQIXD010000334.1:0-29976 GCA_034699985.1 Minunthozetes semirufus
ATTTTTGTCTGTTTTTTGGTTTTAGTGAAATATTTCACTCATTTTAAATCATTTTCATTGTTTTGAATTTTCTAAACCAGAGGACAGATCTATACAAATATTACCAAAACAACTGTAAATCCATTTCATTTTAATTACAATAAAATTTCATTTTTTAACTGCAATTAAATGTCTTTCAATTTGTAAATTAATTTATCATTTATTTAGTGAAAGTAAACCGAAATAAAAATACAAATCAAATGTCAGTAAATGAGTGTTTATTATTGCAAATACTATTGACTTAAATGTTGCAGATTTTTACAAATTGGTGTAAATGGACTGTAAGTCTATATTTACAGTTTAACCGCAACTAATAGTTACAGTTTTTACCGAAGAAATAACAGTTTTATCGACAGCCGTTAATTGAGTGTAAGACATAAAGACATTAAAAGACATACGAAGAGTCCTGATTGAAGTTAACGAATACGGAATTGGATCCGTCCTCATTGGCCTCAACACCGAAATTCATATCGATTTTGGCCAAAGTTTTATCAAAGACTATAAAAATAATTTTATTACTCTTTTCACTGATATCTCAAACATTAGTTTTTGTTTTTGTTTACGAATGGATTTCGTAGGAAAACAACAAAAAACAAGAAAACATCACTCAATTGATTCAATCACAACATTATTCATATTCTTTTATATTAATATTTGTTTAACACTTTTTAACAATTAATCGATTGAATGGTTTTAATATAAATAATATAATTAAATGATTAGAAATAAATGGATATTATTTAACAAAGCAGTGGTCGTTACGAGTGATCAGCTGCTCATCCAATGGTTATTGTGTTGTCATTATTACAGTGAATACAACTTCAATACAACGCATAAACGCGTAGTTCTCGAGACTCTCTCTCTCTCTCTCTCTCTCTCAAAGTCTCCCAAAACTGTATAACAAAACACTAATCAAACACTAAAAACACCAAAAACTAGTTTCACATCAATTATGTCTCGTTTTCTATGCCTTTCCTGAGAAATATTTGCATTGATTTTCACCACTCAATGTCCACAAACTTTTTAAACGCAACTGAAAACGATATTAAATATTTGATAATCAAATAGAAATGATTTTCTCTTATTAGAAGTGTTACGCATTTAACTGTCAAATATAAGATAAACTATCATACTTATATACTAATATACTATAATATACTAATATACCAATATAGGACCTTATAAAACACTTTTCAAGACTCTCACCTGAAAATAATCAGTTTGAGGCCTAGTTTACTATTTATTAGCACTCACATGATAATCTACAGCTGCACTGTTTACTAGACTTTCAAAGGTGATGCTCCCCCTCTAATGCTGTTCCCTACAAATAAGCTCATAATAAAGTAGATGTATTGGAAAGGTATCGCTCTCGCGAGTGGTCAGTTTCCAGTGAGCTCTCACTCTGACATCACTTTCAATAACAAAAATGATTAAAAATGTGGGAATCAATGGTCTCTATAACAGACGGTAACTGACAACGACTCACAACTTCTGGAAACTTCAAATTCAATGACATTTATGTGTTTTGAAAGAAAAAACATTAAATGTTTACAAATAATTATTTTTATTATAATTAAAGACTAGTTTTCCTTCGAATCTCTCCATAAATGAGTGAATTAGTGACAGATTGTACTCAATATTAAATTACATTCATTTTAAAAATTAATAAAAAAAAGACTATGTTTGCGATGTCTAGTAGTCTACTAAACCATTCGTTTTATCAATTAATTAAACTTCCGCTTAAACCCAGACTAAAGAAGATAAAACTTTTAAGTGATGATCGAATCTTTATCTATTTAGTCTACTCATTAAACTAGAATTTGATGATCTCCTCAACTAATTTTACAAAAAAGGCAGTCTCTGTAACCTCTTTTCCAAATCTTTGATTAACACAAAACTCAAAACTAATTTAATTAGGTTTGGCTTCCAATAAACAATCGCAGATTCTTTAACATCTTTAGCACAATTGCACATACATTCAATATAATATGAAGAATAAATCTGGATTGACCCTCAAACTGTGTGAATGGTCTTGCATAATTTAGTAGATAATCTGTGATATACCCTATTATTTTAAAAATTGAACTTTCCTTCAAGTTTTTGATAATAAATTCAAAACAATACAGACGTAAGAGAGTTGTGCGCAAACTCTAAACACATTGTTTTGCTATAAATATTATTATTATTAACTTTTCTAAAATGTTTTTATTAATTATTTATTAAACAATTTTTAAATAAATTTTTTACATTTTTTCAGAATATTTAATAGAGATTAGGATTTACTTGTAATTGAAGTGCAATTAGTGGTCATAAATGGCAGCGACGGGTGTTTTACCATTCATTCGCGGCGCTGACTTTAGTCGCAATGATTTTCAGGTATTTAAACAATTTTGTCCATTAATTTGATTGTCATAAAAGTGACAACACTTACGATACATTCAAATCAATTATATGTTAGGACGAGAACTGTCCCAAAGAGTTGAAAGACCTGCGAAACGTGCGATGGCTTAAACTGAACCGAACGCGAATGGATTGGATTCCCGAAGAGTTGGCAAATCTAACAAATTTGGAAACTCTTTCTTTGGTCAGAAATAATTTGGTTACACTTCACGGGGAATTGGCATCACTTCCTTCTCTGAGATACTTGAGTTGTAAACACAATAACATTAAGAACGGCGGTATTCCTCCGGAGATCTTTCATTTGGACGAACTTTTGGTTTTGGACTTCAGTCACAATCAATTGAAAGAAGTTCCCAATGATTTGGAGAGAAGTAAAGGACTGTTGGCTCTGAATTTGAGCCATAATTATATTCAAACGATTCCGAACCAATTGTTTATCAATTTAACGGATTTGCTTTTTCTGGATCTAAGTCACAACCGATTGGGTATTCATTTAATTGCACTCATCTTTTGATTACTTATAATCTTTTTTTTTCGCAGAAACACTTCCGCCACAAATGAGACGTTTGGTTAGTTTACAGACATTAGTATTAAGTCACAACCCATTAGCGCACAACCAGTTGAGGCATTTGCCGTCACTTATTGCTCTAAAATCATTGAGTTTGAGGAATACCGAACGAAATCTGCAAAATATGCCAAATTCTTTGGACAATTTGGTAAATCTGACTGAACTTGACTTATCTTCTAATAATCTTCCGCGAGTTCCGGACGCTGTTTTCACTCTCAAGAATCTTAAACGACTGAACTTAAGTGATAATTGTCTGACAGAAGTCTCGCAAAGCATCGACGAAGACTGGCCTCACTTAGAAGTACTGAATTTGTCCCGAAATAGATTGAGTTCTTTACCGAACACTTTATGTAAAGTAACGAATTTAAGGCGACTTTACGTTAACGACAATAAACTGGATTTCGAAGGAATTCGAGGAATCGGAAGACTTTATAATTTAGAGCTCTTTATGGCCGCAAACAATAACCTAGAACTGATCCCTGAAGGAGTCGTTCGCTGCGGAAAACTTAAGAAATTAATTTTAGCGAACAATCGGTTGATTACATTACCCGATGCCATACATCTCTTGACTGAACTAACAGTTCTCGATCTGAGCAATAATCCGGACTTAATAATGCCGCCCAAACCCTCTGAATATATCAAACGCTTAGAGTTTTATAACATAGACTTCTCACTAAATAATCAGTTGAGACTCGCCGGCGCTCCCAATACTCAAGGCTTGGGTTCAACTACTGGTGAGTTCCTTTATATCACTCAACACTTTAATTGTTATGTTTTTCTCTTTTTAGCCCCAATTAAAGACCCGATTGCGAGGAAAATGCGTTTAGTGAGGAGAGCCAAAGAGAACAGCACTTCTGACTCATCTAAAGTACTCAAAGGAATGACTGATTTGGCCAAAGAAAAGGACAGAATTAAATGTGAGGCAGAACTTAATGAACAGGATTTGAAGCCTAAACGATGGGACGAAGCGCTAGAAAAGCCATCTTTGGATTACAGCGACTTCTTTGACGAAGACGTAGGACTACTTCCGGGACTAACCATTTGGGAAATCGAGAATTTTATTCCAAATCGTATTGAAGAAGGACTTCACGGAAAGTTCTATGAAGGGGACTGTTATATAGTACTTAAGACCATTGTTGAGGACAACCAGAACGTGGACTGGCATATCTACTATTGGATCGGCTCTGAGGCAGCGCTCGACAAGAAAGCCTGTTCTGCCATTCATGCGGTCAATTTGCGTAACTTTTTAGGCGCTCACTGCAGGACTATAAGGGAAGAACAGGGAGAAGAGAGCGAGGAATTTATCGGACTATTTCCCGACGGTATCGCATATATAGAGGGCGGACGTACTGCCAGCGGTTTCTTTACTGTTGAAGAGGCAGAAGTGACGAGTCGTATGTTCCGATTGCACGAACTCTCTAATAGACAGCTCTATATGGATTCGGTATCCCTCGAGTTGTCGTCATTAGATCCGCGTTTTATTTTCTTGTTAGACACCGGATATAAGATTTATATATGGAATGGAAAGAAGTCAAAGAATACTATGAAACAAAAGGCCAGACTATTGGCTGAAAAGATCAATAAAGAGGAAAGAAAGTCAAAAAATGAATTAATATTTTGTAACCAAAACTCAGAACCGCCAGAGTTTTGGCTCGAATTCAATTCCGGGCAACCATTTGATGAAATGCCAGAAATTGTCGAACAAATCGATGAGTCCTTTGAATTCAAACCATATGAACCCGTTGTCTATCGAGTAGGTCTTGGAATGGGTTATTTGGAATTACCTCAAGTCGAGTACAAACCCAAAACATTGACGCGAAAGCACTTCGAAACCAAAAACGTTTATATTATGGACTGTTGTTCAGATCTATACGTTTGGTATTTATATTTGGATTTCCCTTTAATTTTGTTATTAATATAATATAAAAATCATTTGTTAGGATCGGACGAAAATCTGCGCGTTTAGTCAGAGCAGCGGCACTCAAATTAGCGCAGGAGTTGTTTTCAATGGTTAAACGACCAGATTTTGCATTTGTTATGCGTTGTCTCGAAGGGTAGGCTTTCATTTGAATATATCTTTTAATTAATTGAATTAATTATTAATTTATTTGAAAAGAACTGAAACGCAATCATTTAAATCAAAATTCTTGAGTTGGGATAACGTTCTTGAAGTGGATTTCACCCGAACCGCTGAATCAGTACAGAAGACGGGCGCAGATCTGACAAAATGGGTGACAAAACAGCAAATGAAAATTGATTTGTCGGCACTATTTATGCCACGACAGCCCCCTTTAACCAAAGCCGAAGCGCTACAATTGTCAGAAGAATGGAATGAAGATCTGGAAACTATGGAAGCGTTTGTTTTGGAGAACAAGAAATTTGTTAAATTACCGGAAGTAGAATTTGGACACTTCTATAGCGCCAACTGTTATGTATTCCTCTGTCGATATTGGGTTCCAATTGAGTCAGAAAATGCTTCCAACGAAGAAGAGGAAGAAGTAGAAGATGACTTCCATTGCGTGGTATACTTCTGGCAGGGAAGGGATGCCTCTAACATGGGTTGGCTTAACTTCACGTTCAGCCTTCAGAAGAAGTTTGAGGCGATGTTTCCCAATAAGTTGGAGACAATGCGAACCCATCAGCAACAGGAGAATCTCAAATTCCTCTCCCATTTCAAGCATTTTATTATTCATAAGGGAAAGCGTCCCATAACTAAAGGGGAGGCCTTAACATCGAGTGAACTCGAGTTCTTCCACTTAAGATCAAACAGCAATCCTTTGACTCTGCGGTGCATTCAAATAAAGGCTGAGGCGACGGCTCTAAACTCTGCCTTTTCCTATATATTAAAACTTCCTCAGAATGAAAACGACGAAATGGGAATCGCTTACGTCTGGATCGGATCCAAAGCAGATGAAGAGGAGGCCAAAATCGCAGAACAAATCGCTCTTCAGATGTATGACTCGGACTTCTTCACAATTTCTATTATAGTGGAGGGAGAAGAGCCCCAACCCTTTTGGGATTATTTGGGCGGCAAAAAGGGCTACGAAAAAGACGCCGAATATATTCAATACTCGCGACTCTTCCGCTGTTCCAATGAAAAGGGATTTTTCGCAGTCTCTGAGAAGTGCAGTGACTTCTGTCAGGACGACCTCATGGATGAAGATATTATGCTATTAGACAACGGAACACAAGTCTTCATTTGGTTGGGCTCTCGATGTAGTGAAGTAGAAGTGAAATTGGCGTACAAAAGCGCTCAGGTATACGTTCAGAACATGAGAATGAAACAAATGGATAGACCCCGAACTCTGATGTTAACTATGAAAGGAAAGGAAACCCGAAAATTCACAAAATGTTTTCACGCGTGGAGTCAACACAAGTCTGTGTCCGACCCCCGACTTATTCTCGACAAACAAATGCTTTCAATTAATTATGAAAATTCAAAAAACAAAAGCAATACAATTGAGTGAAGACTTAGTGAAGACTGAAATTATGTTTTGTTTTTATTTATTAATCTTTTGTACAAAATATTTAAAAATTTGATCCATTTTTCAGTTATTTATTTATTTATATAATTATTATCTAATTTGGAGTTAAATACTCTTTGTTTGTAGTTTGATATCAATACTAACCAATAAATTGACCCAAACTTCTGTCAAACATTTCCTCAATTTGTGGTCTTTCCTAAGAGTAAGTCTTTATAATTGTGTTATAATCGAATCAAAATACAGATTAGAATAGGATTTGATTCATCAAAGAGTCATTTCCAAGTGATTTCTCATTCAATTTGAGCCAAAAAGTTGTTATTTTGTTGAACAGATAGTAATTGGAAAGTAATTGGGTGAGGGTTAGAACCCGGCCGTTAAGCCGTCCCATAGTTTATATAAAAAGAAATTTTGAGCAAAAATTGATAAAAAGACAAAAATCATGTCTGAAATCAAATTGTTTGATATGTTTTCACAAAATATATGTTCAGATGTGAGGTCTAAGAGAGAAATTCTTTTGATTCTTTGAGTTTCTGATTCATTCAAATGATTTGTTTCATATGTAATGCATTGACTCATAGCTGCCATTGAGTTTGCCTGAAGAGCGGCCTCGATGTTAATCACTCGCATATCACTGATAAGTCTCTTCATCCAATCGCTTATCAAAATCAGATCGCAGTCACATAGAAGTGGATTTTCATCTAATAGTATTCCTCCTAAAATTGTATTAAAAGTTTTATATGTTATTTAACTTATGTCTTAATATTTAAAATCTTAGATAAAAAAACTGTTAGTGAATGCTTAGACAAAAAAGTGTCGATCAAACTTTTATTGAGTTCCAACAACAAATTCCTGATCTCTGTTAGATTCTTATAGTTTGCTCATAAAATGCAGGAAAAAAGTAGTAGAAAGTGTTAATCTATTTGTGAGTTGATAACTGTTTACCCCTTAAATAGCACTTAACTGCTTAACTCAATTGTTTTATCACTGTTTGAAATTAATGGGAATTTAGTTGGCCTTCGATCTGGATTTAGTTAAATAGGGTTGAATAAAGTAACACAATTTCAGACAAAATCGATTTCCTCTTATAAACGATCAAAATAAGAGTATATTAAGCTTTTGCCTTCACTTAAACCAAGAGATTCCCTTAAACCGGAGCCAATTAAGCCCAAAATAGAGAGTAAATAAAGTGAGTTCAAAATTTTGAGGGATTACTCTATTTTTTAATTAATTTATGAATGAACTGATATTTATTGCTCTCATTAGTGGAGTAGATATTCACTAATTAGGTATTTGATGCTAACATTCATATCATTGAATACACGGATTCAAGGCTTTTAAGTTGAGAGCAATCTTTGCTGACTTACCTAACATTTGTTGTGATTCCCAATTACTTTTGATTTTATTCTCTGATTTTGTCAGAAAGACGTCGGGTTTCAAACTTTTGAGCTTATTTTTCCTCAAATCAATTGTTATGAAACGAATATCAGCCAAATATTTCAATAAACCGGATGGAAGTGAACTGATGTTAGTGTTGGTCACTCTTAAGGTAAGATCATATGTATTGTAGTGTCCTTTTAGGAGAGAATAAAAATCATTATATTAGCCCTTCCAATGATTATATGAATAATGAATAAAGAGGTCTTCGATAATAGTTTTGTTAATACAAATTTGTAACAAAGTTAAATTAAAAGAATGAATTCAATTGAATAATAAAATCTCAGAAAATAGAATTTTATTTTAAATTTATCTGTATTTTAGACCTTTTCTAACAGTTATTCACTTGAATTATTCAAATAAATTGATTAGACATCACTTAAAAAGATTAAGTAAAAACAAATTGAATTTAATTTTTTGATTGATTTAATTAAGTTTGCAGTTGTGGTGGTAGTGGTTGTGGTTGTGGTTGTGATTCAGTCAAAAACATTCTTAAAAACAAATAAAGTAATCAATTGAGTGCATACCCAGGAAAGCGTCGGGCAGTATCTTAATCAGATTGGATCCGGTGATAATCAATTCTTTAAGTTTAGTACCAAAAGCCCATTGGATTTGATGAGAAAGTGTTGTCTCTTCGACTTCTATTAAAGCACTTCTTAATGAACTGGTTTTGGCTAATAAGTCGCGTAAACGGAATGAACGAACGTTCGGATATGTACTCGACTTTATTGACAGTAAATACCTTTAAATTAATCAATCGATGTATTAATCATTTATACATTATTTGCATCAAAATTATAAATTTTTCGCCAATTTTTGAATACTGTTTCACATTATTTGCAGACCTATTAAATATGCTATTCTTAATGGATATTATTTGTAAATCCAGTATAAGGTTTATCAAAATTTTCTAATCTTACCGATGATTTTGAAGAAGACGTGTGTCGATGTATTGAAGTTTAAGACCTCTTATATCTAAATTTCTCAAATGTTTGAGTTCTTCAAAGCTGGAAGTGTCTAAAATGTCGATCGGATTGTTTTGAAGTAATAGTGTCTGTAGTTTTGTCATATATTTCCAGATATATCGGGGAATATCTTCTATATAGTTATGAGATAAGTCTAAATACCTTAAATTTCTACACTTTGAGAATGAATGTGAATCTAATGTGTTAATCAAGTTATGTGATATTTCCAAATGAGCGAGATATGGCAAATTGAGTGTAGGTAGAGATGAAATGCTAATGTTATTCATTTTCAAAGTATTCAAATACTTGGCCTCAAATAAAAGGGATTTATTGTCTATTTTTTTGATGGGATTATAGCTAATATCGATTTGTCGCAAACTTATGAATTTAGTGACTGAATGCACCGCTAACTCTGATATCAGATTATTGGTGAACTTCAGTTCAATTAGATTTTCGCATGACTTCACTTCAATCGGTACTGAATTCAAGTAATTATGCGATAAATCCAAATATTTTAGGCTCGACTTCACTCCAAAACAGTTATTCTCTGAATTAAAACTGTTTTTCTTAATTGCGTTGAAATTATTTAAATTATTATTAGATAAGTATAATCTGGAGATAATTGTACCGATAAATGGGTTTTCCGGTAAATTATTTATTAAATTATAGCTGAGATCCAAAACTCGCAAATTTGTTAATTTCTCAAATATTGGTATCAATTGAGTCAAAGAATTGATTCGATTATCTCTAAGAATTAAAACTTGTAAATCCGTGACAAATGTTTGATTAGAATAGAGGAACGGATCCAATGGTTCCACAATTAAATTATTGCTCAGAATTAATATTTGGATTTGTGGACAGCCGTGCAGTACTGATATAGGGAATGCCTTAAGTCTATTGTGGTTTACATGTAACGAATGCAGGCTTTGGCACATCCTATCAATGAAAGAAAGGGGAATTTCTTCTATTTGGTTGTGTGAGAGGTCGAGCACACGTACGTTCAATGTTTGTTTAGATGGATGATCACCAGAGACTGATTTATTCTCATTGATATATATCTGTTCGTTTGGATCGACAGCACAACCACTCAATTGGTTGATCTCATTGTGCGATACATTTATATATAAAAATGATTGGAATGAGTTTTGGCTGAAAGTCTTATCAGAGGCGAATATGTCCGCTGAGAAACATTTGAGTCGATTCTCGTCTAATAATATTGAAAGGGATGCAGAACTTGTACTTAAATTATAAAAGGCTTTCCTTTCGATTCGATTTATGAAGTTTTTTGTAAGAATTATTGTTTTGAGTTTTGCCAGACTTTCAAATGCTTTGCTTTCAATTGTTTTGATTTGATTGAGATATAGTCCTATGCTTTCCAGATGTGCCAAATGGGCGAAAGTCTTTGACTTAACGATAGAGAGTCGATTGCGGCTTAAGATAACAGCACTTATATTAAGATTTGCGTTAAACTCATTTTCGCCGATTTCATTGATTTGATTGTTTTCGAGATCCAAATGTATTAAACCTTTGAATGCTTTCAATGGTATAGAAGTCGGGCTATATTTCAGTTCATTGTAATCGAGTTGAAGCCATTTCACTGATTCTAGTGATTCGATGGCAACACTTTGAATAACGTGTCCGGCGTTCACATAATTGAGTGAATCGCTCAGATCTAATAATTCCAGTGCTCGTAAAGGGATCAATAGATTAGGACTGACCTCTAAAATATTATTGCCTGCGAGACGTAATTCGCGTAAATTCTTTGCGTATCTGAAGGCGTCTCTCGAGATATATTTGATGCCATTTTTGGATAAACTTAATGAAAGTAATGTTTGACTCCATTCTCCCAAATCGTTGACATCAACTCTTGAAATTGAATTACCATAAAGACTGAGTCGGATCAATGTCTTCGTTGATTGGAGAGCATCACTTGGAATTTCTTCAAATTGATTACGAGATAAGTCCAACACTTGTAGACTATGACCACAATTAATGAATGCATTTTCATCGATGTTTTTGATGCGATTATTCTTCAGAAGAATTTGAGTGACATTTCGGAGAGTTTTGAGAGCATTTGGATATCTATCGATTAGATTATAATTGAGATCTAAGGCCTTCAGCTCATCACTGATGGGACCATCAAATGCCTGCTCTGATATGAATGGCGAAGTGATGCGATTATTAGATAGGGATAACCGCTCGCAGGAAATGTGTCCGAACGCAGCGTTGGGTAGAGATTGAATAAAATTGAAGTCTAAATGCAAATCCTTTATTCTGAGTGCGATATTCTGTGTGTTTGCATTACTTGAGCTATACTTTAAAGCGTTGGCTTCACTGTCACTGTGACTGTTCTCTTGTTTAAGAGGATTATATGGGTTTTGGTTTTCTAGCTCTCCAGTAGTCGTGAAAACATTACCAGAAATCGAAGAAATTATATTATGACTCAGATCTAAGAGTTGCAGGTTTAGAGTGTTTATACTGTTTAGAGGGGAAAACTTCAAGTAAGGCAAATGTCTAATCAAATTGCCTCTCAATTGTACGATCTGTAGGTTCACCAGATTTGTCAACGATTCAAATGGTACTTCTTGTAAAAGACAGTTAGACAGAGATAATGTCGTCAAACTGGATGGGAATGGAGTGCCTTCGACTTTCGTAATCATATTGTCATCTAAATCGAGGAATTCTAGACTCGGGAGGCCTTCGAAAGTGTGATCGTGAACTACAGATAACGAATTGTCACTTAATAACAAACTTCTCAAAGACGTTATATCCTTTAAATCCCTTGATTTCAGTTCTTCGATCTTATTTCCTCTCAAACTAAGCCATTGAAGTCGATGTAAATGAACTAAAGCAGAAGTAGGGAACTCTCGCAGATCACTAAAAGACAATTCCAATGTCGTCAGTGTTTGCACAACACCTGAATGACCAAAAGCTGAAGACTCCACTGTCGAGAGTCTGCTTCTCGAAAGAGTAAAACTCGAAAGTGATTTAATATCTTTAAAGTCTGTGTTTTCAATGACTGCAATATCCCGAACTCCTATTAATCTGATCCGATAGTAGTGTTGGTCCGGTATCTCATTCAGCCTAACATTTACTCCAATACAAGTGATTTCAGATAAAAGTCGCGTATAATTGGAACAAATGCACAGTTTATTGAACTGACAAACAGTTTGTTTGCATGAAATCAAACTAATGTTTGACAAATTCAGATAATTGACTAAAATAGCCAACTGTGCAAATCTTATTATCGTTATCCACCACATTTTTTAAATTATTATATTCTTAAAACTATTATTTGATTATGCTTAATAAAAGGCTTCCATGTAGTGCTAAAAGCTTCTTGAATTATCATCATTATATTTATCGTTTCTGTTTATCTAAACAAAAAATTGAAAATAAAAAATTAATATTTGTATTCATCTAAAAAATGATTGATATATCAATTTTTATCAATAATTTAGTTTGTATTGAATTACATAAAAATAATGCCTTTTTTCCTTCGTTTGAAAGTTATTTCAAAAGAGAATTCCAAAACAAAAGTCAATCCTATTATTGGCGATCAGTTCATTGATTTTTACCAACAATTGGGTGAAAACTGTTAGCAACTGTTAGTCAACATCTGTTCACTGATTTCACACAAAATTATTAGCAAAGAAATGGTTTTTACTTCAAATGATTTATTGGAATCAAATTTTGCTTCGAATCCCATTTCAGTAATACTTTTACTATATTTTTGAAATAATCTCAGAGACTCCAATCTCAACACATTCTTAAACCTTAGAGGTAAATGAGCATTATTCTTTTAATAATCTTCAGCTGTTAATTTAAAGCATATAATTTTCATATAAATTCAAATTTTGAAGAATAAAATTCTAATTTATGTAAATTATACTAATATTAGATTCAATTTACTTATTTTGAAACATTAATGAGAAATGTTTTTAATACTCGAAATACATTTTCAAAATCTTGTATAACTTCAAAAAAAGTTGATTCAAAATAAGCTTTTTAAGAGCAAATTAAATTAGTTGAGTGAAAAAGGATATAGCATGATGCCTTTTTATATGCACGAATGGAAAATGGAAAACTTTTTATTCTAAAAGGATTGAATTTTTAAAAAAAGACAAATTGAAGAAAATATAAGACTAATGGAAATCTTGAAAAATGTATGAACTATTCCAGAGTTACCTTTCCTATTAAAAGAATCTCATTTCATTTAAAATACTTTTGAGTAAATATCATAAATAGATAAATAAATAGTAATCATGATATTATTAATATTAATATATACATTGTAGAGATAATAAATTGAATCATATTTTTATTTTTGTTTTTCATATTTATTTATTTGACTCATTTGTGGAGAAACACTCATTATGTTAATTCTTATTTGGATCCTAAGTTTGTTTCTTTTAGTCCTAAAAAAAAGATTCTTCTTTGAAATAAGAGATTCTTACAAAATTTTATTCACAGATTTATTTTCTTAATAATAGTATTCATTAAAAGAAGAGTTTCCGGAAATTTAGATCAAAATGTTTTAAAAAGTGAAGAAGTTTTCAGCTCTTAATTGAAATTTTGAATTTCTTGTTCAAAATGA
This sequence comes from Minunthozetes semirufus, assembly GCA_034699985.1. NCBI lineage: Eukaryota > Metazoa > Arthropoda > Arachnida > Sarcoptiformes > Punctoribatidae > Minunthozetes > Minunthozetes semirufus. Next base: position 13,489 of record JAQIXD010000334.1, read on the forward strand.
CTAAATCATAGGTTAGACTCAATTGTAAAGACATATGGGAATTGATGTCACGTTAGAGATAAGTGCAACCATTGGAGACTTCGGTGGCACAGGAGACACATCACTCTTAATGCGTGACTCAACGAAACAAATGCGTGATTAGTTTCGACAATATATCGCCAAAAGAGACCGAATGCCACATAAAAGTTGAGGTTTTGTTTCTTTCTCAAACTATTTGGCAAAAGACAGCACTTATTGATTATACGCTCCGATGGTATTCTCTTCACTCAATTTGCAGTCAAAGAGAATCTCTATCTTTAAGAATAAGAATTTGTTTTGAAAATATTAGTGAAAATATTTTATATTTCTTAAGACTATTATAATTATAACGAAATAATGAATAGATTTAAAGACTCATTAGTTTTCGAAGAAAATAATACATTCCTTAAGATCTACTTTAATTGCTTTCTATGAAAGGATTATTTTCTTTTGAAATTAATGAATAAATTCATTAAAATTAATCTAAAATTTAAGCAGAGATTCACCGATAAGTTTTCGCCACAATTAAAACGATACAAATTAAAAGAAACGTTTATTTGTTGAACAAAACAAAGTTTGTTCAATAAAGTGATGACAAATAAAATCATTAATTTGCTCGTTTGGATCAGCACTCTTTGGCTGTTTGGCTCTGTTAAGGTGAGATATAGTGCCACTCATTGTAAAGAGTATCCAAAAGGCGTTCAAAAGGGATTCGTTCAACAAATGTATTAATAAGTCATGAATTGAGTCATAAATCAAAGAGGAATCAAATTAAGTACTTATTAGAGAAAATGATTTATTATTTGCCAAAAACTAATTGAAAGACTAAATTAAAATACAAATTGAAAAAAGGGAAAGTTGTGTCACTTGATTAGAATTTTTAATCGATATGTTTAATGTTTAATATAAATGATTTTTGGTTAGATTTTAGTCGTTTTGCAAACGTTAACGCATTTTGTATGGTCTGTAAGACAACAATCTTGAGTAGAGTTCAACAAAAACCTAATATTCTTTGGATTTCTGTTTCTCTTTAGCAGTTGTTTGAGTCGTTTTGAGTCGCTTTGAGTTGCTTTTACTGGACGTGACCCGCGATCTAACGAATCGACACATACTCTGCCAGTTCCTGCCATTCCTGCCGTTACTACCGTTCCTTTGGGAAATTTTAGCTTTACTTTTGACTGAACACTCGTTTTCGTTGTAAATACGAGAATAAAGGCGACCCTAACCTAAGGCTGGCATCTGAGCCATCATTCTATTTGTTGCCGATTTCACTGAATCTGTTGGTAATCGATATTTTTATTTAAGTTATTAGACTTATTGTTCAACTCATTCAATAGCAATCACAACGTCTTTCATCTATTCTTCAATGAATTTCTCTTATATAACAAGAGATACATTTCATTGCAAACAATTCAATGAATATATCTTAAGATGAGTTAAACTTTTAAATAAAAGCCATTTATTCGTTCGATAGTTTCAAATACAAGACTGAATACAATCTGCAAACTCTGTATTATATTTGTTGACATCTCTTACGGATTGAAATATTAATTCAGACGAATCACATAAATCTAGAAATGATTGCCTTAACGTTGAATCGATTGATGAAAGTCTGGTCTATCCGTTCTTTCAAATGATGTATTGGAGTCTATCAATCATTCCCTTAGTTTCCGTCTCTCAGCAAACACTGACATAATTTTTCGCTTATCTTCAATTGAATTATGAATTTCACAAATATCCGACATTTTCTCACTCAAATCAAATAACTTTTCCCAGTTTTTACTTAAGTTTTGTTTAAATTTTAATATTGAAACCTCTTTTCAATAATCAGTGATATTTATTTTAAAAGAAAACTTTCAATTGAGAAACATTTCACATAATATCTGTGAACTGTTCAACTTATTAATTTTTCATCACTACGTTTAGTGAATTATTAATATTTGTTTATAATATTATTAAATTATATTAAATGTCTCTTTTGGTAAACTATTTAATTAAAATGAAAACTTGAAAACTTAGAGTTTCTAAATCTAAAATATAGCAAATACAGTGAATTTGAATGAACTATATTATGAATAAAATTTTTATTAAACCCTCAAATTGTATTTTATTGTGAGGTATAGGAAGGTATTTCATGTATTGGGAGTATTGGGAGTATTCTCTCAAATAATATTAAAGAGAATCGAAGTATTGTTTGAGAAAAGCGTTCGAATAAATTATAGGGTTTTTGAGATGTCGTGAAAATGCTTTGAATACTCAACGAACCATAGAATGGATGGGACGGCCACTGAATATTTGATGTCTAACATCTAAAAGTGTTGGCGTTTTGTTTCTCTTTCAAACTTTTACTCAAATATCTTCAAAACTCAGTTAAAGTTTTGAAACAATAAACAGAATATCAGTTCATTTCTCACGAAAACCCAATAAAATTCATAAATATATTCAGAATTTCTAAAATTCTTTTCAGTCTCTGAACCGTAAAATCGATTTAAAAAAATATTTTTATTACAATATTTGCAAACATTTAATATAAAAAAATACAATATTTAGTGAATGCTTTCAATGAAATGTGAATTCAAATAAAAACAAAGAAATTCTTTGATCCAAAAGATATTTTTGATGTTTCGGCGATTTTTATAATCATTTGAAAAAAAAAATTATAAGAGTAAACAATTAATTAATATTATTCATAAGTTTTATTGATCTAAAGAATCTAGGAATTTGTTGAAAAAGGAAGAAGTCATGAAATAAAATGGATATATATATGTATGTTATTTGAAATGCAAAATATAAATATAGATTGATCTGTATTGTATAGATTGGAATGACATACAATATTGTCTTATATTTAATGTAAAAATTTTAGAATCTTTTCACAACTAAATCTGAATAAAAAAAGGAAACTCAACTTTGAGTGAACACACTTTTAAAAGAGTGTCTTTGGTGTCAAAGTTTAGACACAATTGAATGATTGTCACTCTTGTGAGCCGACAGACACTACTTCTCTATCAAATAATTTAATTGTCTTTTATATAACATTTGCTTTAATGTGAATTCAAGCCCAATGTAACAAAAGCCCACGAAATCGATTGTTTGCCGGAATATTCACATTTTGAATCTGTGCTTCGATGCATAACTTTTCCATTTTAAATGATCAAGATAATCAATTTATTTATTTATTTAACGATTTTTAAGCAGTTATTTCATAAAAGTATTGCAGAAAAATATAAGTGATATAAAGTAAGTCTCAAATAATACAAAAATGATAAATGATTTCTTTTTGGATTGAATATTGTTTTCATCTCTAATGGGGAACCATAAGCTCTTAACATCAGGCTCTCAATCAAAGGGTTGTGCAGACAATTGCATCAAAATATTGTGTACTTCTCTGAAAATATTAACAAAGTATTGTGTGTTTCTTTTTATAGATTATTGACATAAATGATAATATTGTGTAGAAAGTCATCAAAAATTAAGGCTTAATTCATAATGTGTTCAACTGTTCAACCAATTAATAGAACCAATAATTTTTGAAACTTTATTGCATTTCATAACATTTTATTCAAACCTTATTACAAAAGTTTCACTTTTTAAGGAAATAATAAATTGTCTTTTTAACCACATGGGAGTCATCAATGAGAATTGTGAACTGTAAATTTTACTAGCTCATTCAACAATTGGCTAATATCTAAAGATTACATTTAAAGAAATTTAGTAAATTTCATTCAATTCAATTAACTAATAAAAGAATTAATATCTCGAATAAAGTTCATGAAAATGGTTTAAAAAGGTTTAGCCTTTTATTAAAGACAATCTGGAAATGAATACCAGAATTACGTTTAGATTCTTTTGAGCAGAAACTTTTACCGATCAAAATATTTGAGTTCAAAATAATGTTTAATTTTACGAATTTAAGGCACAAAAAAATCAAATGAATAGTAATTATAAAATTTTTTATTTTTTTGAAATTGAGTTATAAATTATAACTTACCGCTAGTTTTGGGGAAAGATATAACAAAATAGTATTAATGGCTTCGTTTTGATAGAAAGATAGAAACGAATGGAGAATAAGTTAAGTGAGACGACAGTACATCACAAAAGTGAAAGACAGCCGCTTTCAGGCAAAGCCACTCAACCTTTACTCGACTGAACTTTTATGTTTAGCCCCTCATCGCCTCGCTTTGCAACTCACTTAAGTTGAGAGCACAGCCGGAGCATAGAGAGCACAGGGAGCAGAGAGATGCACATTTGCTACATTTCAAGCGTGTGCAGAGCTTTTGATCAAAATCCTTACTTTTGGGGGTTTGGGGGAACTCTATCCAAATATATGATCATTAAAATCAAACGACTGTTTGTATCGAACACTTGAGAGCCATAAAAGTTTGAATGAAAATCAAAAGATTTTTCAAAATTGAATGTAAAGTAAATCATTACAAATTGTTTGTCAAAAAACATAATCAAATTCTAGAATATATTTATTAAAAAAACAAAATTTCTATAAAACATCAAAAATTATTAAAAAAAAAAATACTCCAAACAATTTTTGATATAGTTGTGAGCCCAGCCCCAGGTCTTTAATAGTTCATTCCATCCGTTTTGCCATCATTTCTATAGTTTTATCAAATCCTGAACTAAATGATCGAAAGTATATTTCTGTCGAAATTAACAAATCGAGAGTAAATTTTATGTCAAACCATTGAATAATTCATTTGATGTCAGAATTGATCAAAAATTTATTGATTTTCTAATTCATATTTTATAGCAAAGAATGGAAATAATATTTTGACTTTCATATAGAGATCGATAGGCTTTCGAAAAGATCTTAATTCTGAATAAAATAATTACTTTCAACTGAAGAACTCATGGAATGCCTGAGCGATGGCATCGATCCATATGGAGACTGCGACAGCACCGGGATCTGGTCTTGTGATTGGAATTCGATTTACATACGAAGCTCTGCCAACGCTTGCACTCATTGATGCAGTGCTTTCTGTAAATGCAAATTATTTTGAGTGTTATAACAAAAATGCAGATTTGAGTGTCGAGTCTTGTAATACCTGCTCCTCTATTCGCACTCATCGATACTTCATTCGCGATCTTATCGTAGGGAAGGCTGTGATCGCATTCTAGTAATGCATTCAATGCGCTGTTCAGAGAATCTGAAAACAATTTATTAATTAATGGATTGAATATATTAACTATTATTTGATTGAGAGGACAGACCTAACATTGTTCTGTCGCCGGGTTTTGCTGAACTGTAGCGAGAAATTGTGTCCAAACAATAGCTGAGAAGATCGCTCCAAAAATTTATTAAATCGTAAGAATTGTGTCCAACTTTTGGATGATATGTTTTAACTGCTTGAGAGGCAGCGGTCATCATAAGACTATAAATGGCTCCAGAAGTGCCGCCCATATTATCTTGAATAATATGAGATAACTGGAAGAATGATGGCTTCAACTGATTCTCTTTAAAATATTTAAAAATATTTATGTTAATGAGTTTTTCTCATTAAAATTATAATTTTAAAAAACGAATCAATCGATTTATGTGAATATATTTCATTCAAATTATGTGAATTCATCATTTATCAATATATTCAATATATCATGATATATAGATAGATAGATAAATTAATTTACATGAAATGTGATTTACATTTGAAACCTTCGCATAAAAAATTAATTTAAAGATAGGTTTTATTTTTGTTAGTAATACCTGAAATCAATTTTAGAATATAATGAGAGGTTGTGCTTAGAGTTGATCCACAGTCTCCATCACCTAATTCAGTGTCCAAATCATTTAAATATCTTTCAGAAGTAATCTATGAAATAAAAGTGAGTTAAAAGCTGATCAATGATTGAATGTATGGCTTATATGGTTACCAATGCTTTACACGAAAGTTCAATACATTTGATAAACAATTGTTGACCGAAATCCAATCCATCTATTGATTGATAATCCAATTCTTTTTCCTCTGAAATTTCAGTTGTTTTTAGAAGAACTGAAAAATTTAAAACTTTTGGAACATTTAATAATTGGTTCCAACAGCTAGAGCTCGAGGGTTTGTCCAATAGTTCCAAAATTCTTGAATTTACAGCCATTGCGGTTATGGAGATTCCGGACATATTGAATGATGTCATGAATGTCCCGCAATATATCCTTTGAATTTCGAATTTAAGTTCTTCCAATTGAGAGATGACTTCTTTAACGAAAATATTGGTTTCAAATTGTGAGAGTCCGCCCAAATTATTCACCAAAACTGCAATCTTATTGTTTTGTCTTTTGATTGGTTCAAACAATACCGATGTCTTTCCGACCAGATTGTGGAGCATAACTTTAACCGCTTCGTGTGCTGTGCATAGTTTCAATCGTTGTACTCCAGCCTCGCCATGAGCTCCCAGTCCTAATTCAATTTCATCAGATGCTAATGTAAATGAACTACCAGTGCCTGGAATATTGCAAGAGGTCAAACTCAAAGATATAGTTCCTATCATTTGAGAATAATCAGTTAGATTTCTTTTAAGTTCTTTCAAAGGAATGGTTTCTTCAGCCATAGCACCGGCTAATTTGTGTATCAGCGAAATACCAGCCAAACCTCTTCTGCCAATTCTTTTTCCTTCGCCATAAAAGGCAACGTCTTCTCCAAATACAAATAAATCTATTTTATAATCCTTCAGAAGTAAGTGCTCGCGGGCTAACCCAAAGTTTAGTCGATCCCCCGTATAGTTTGCGATTATTATCAATATTTCATTATTTGTTTTCTTTTCTGTAATTTTTTCGATCAGTTTTACTGTTCTTCGAGTCGGAGGTGAAGCAAATATATCTCCAGAGACTGCAGCAGTCAATAGTCCTGATCCGACGAATCCTGGAAACATAGGTTCGTGACCCGCTCCACCTTTTTTCACATATTATTTGATAATTAATTAATAATTATTGACAAAAATTGAAGAAAGTCTTACCCCCACTAATTATAAGTACTTTTCCACTCTCGGCATAAGATTTGAAGTCTTTGCGAACCACTGAAAGACATTCGGGAATGAATTGGAGGTCTGTATTGCAAGAAACCAAACCAATTAAGTTCTCACTGACACTACCTTTCACTGAATTTATCAAATGTTTTGTATTATTCATTGCTTTTTATTTACCAAAATCTGATCAAAACTAATTCAAATTTCAACTTAACTTCTATGAAATGCTAACCATTTGTTTTTAAACTGAAAATTTTCCAAGTTTAATAAACTATTTACTGATAAACGGAGGTTCTAACCAACCATAAGTGAATATAAACCATATCATCAGATAATATGCTTTTAATTCTATCTCTAATACATCTCTTATCTTTAAGTTAGTGAAAATTTACCAAAAATATAGTCAACACTTGTATTATTCCAATGAAGAAAAAGTATTGAGATGATAACAAAAATTCTTATCACAAGTTATCACAATTCTTAATATCTTCTTACACTTAATGTTTAAGTGAATACAATTGACAGTTGGCTAAAAAACTATTTTTAAGTAAATGAATAAATATTTATCAATAATTATATTCAATTTTGAAAGAAATAATAGACTTTAACTGAATTCTGTTCATTTGTAATATTATTTAACAGAATTTCAATGTTCAATAATTGAGCTTCAATTCTATATATTATTCTTTTATATCTGACAAAATTGAGTGTATCATGTATACTTGAATTTAACATCGAGGATTAATTTTTAATCAAAAAATTATCAAGACTTAAAAAGAAGATAATAAAGAAGAACTCTTCTTATGTTTTCTTCAATATTTTCTATGAGAGACTCTATCGCTATCTTTTATTAAGCCTTTTGAACAGAATATCGATTTCTTTGTTCGAGTAAATGTGAAATATCCAACAGATGACATGTATTTACTTATTTAGACTACATTTTACGGAATAATTGTTGTTATAGTATTTAATCATTAAAAGATGAGTTATTAGAAAAATATATTTACAATTATTTGTGTATTATTTGTGTATTAGGCGTTAGTTTTTATATAAACGATTTTTGTTTATTTATATTTAAAATCAAAACTGATATAAAATGAATGAAAAGTTTAGATCAAATGTATTATACATTTGAGCAGTAATTTCGCAAAAGTTTTGTAACTGTACTGAAAATTGACTGATCAATTGACTGATCAATTGACTGGCTATCTTTATTTGTGAGCCTAAAGATTTTAATTATAATTATTTAGTATTAATAAGAATACTTAACTAAGTTTGAAAGCCTTTAGCCTCAATTAATTGGGATTTAATTTATTGAAATCCAATTAATATAAGGATTAGTTTATTCTTCGAGTCTGAAGAGTATATGAAAAGAAATGGTTGACTTCTCGAGAGTTTTGGTAATCTCTGAAATTATTTATAATGTTTGACCCACTTATGCAAACTCCGGATACATTCAAATTACAATACGTTAACCGTTAATGATTAACGAATAAAACGAATAGATTTTTGGTTAAAATTAATTGTCCGGTCATTTATAAAACCTAAATCTCCACAAATAACAGAATACCGGACAGCAAATGAGTGGCTAATAAAATGTGAAAGATAACAAACATATCAGTTACAGTAACTGTAGGTCATAATGAAGGTTAACAGAGACGAGAATAATGTTGAGTAATACAACTCTTTAATTAAGTTTTGTTTCTAAATAATTGAACGTAACTCCGATTATATGAAGCAATTAATTAATTATTTAATTTAATATATAATTTGAATCTCAAAGAAATATTTAATTAAAATTTAATCAATGGCTAAATATCTTGTTTCTCATAATAAAAGTTACTTTTATTGAATTACTCATTTGATGTGCTCTTATACTGGAGTATAATCGATAATCTTTGACATTAGATCTAACACTAATTGTGATCTCAGGTCAAAACGGAACCCAAATATAAATTTTATATAAACAAATTCTGTTATCTATCTATATATATATATATATATAGTATATATGAATCAATTCTGTTCTAATTATAGCTTCAAAATCATGAATTAATTAACAGATAATAAATAATTCCTTTTAATAAATCGATTAATTAAAAGCAAACAAAATGAGCGACAAATTGTAAAAATTTTTGTCACATATTATAAAAGTAGAGATAACATCGATAACCATCAAAATCGATTTAAAGTGAAAACATTATAAAAATTCTTGAACATTTTCACTTTATATATTATTGAATCGAAAGATATTCTGGACCAGAATTTTTGGTATATCTCAAAGCTATAATTGAAGGGATTTACCTTAAAATTGATTTTACAGCCAATAGAAAATAGATTGAAAGTAATCTCTTTTAAAGAAACATTTGAAATATTTGTTACATAAACTCAATAATTGTCCTCAAATTTATAGTTTTGTGTGAATTGTTTTCAAAAATTAGTTGTCATCAGTTCTATGCGGAAGTCTTTAAATATCGGGCGAAACAAGTGAATAGAAATTATGATTGTGTCGGCATTTTTATGTGCCAAATGAGTTGTTTGAGTGCGTCCAGTGCTGTGCTATAGATGGTTGTGTATATGGTTAATGCCAAGGACGATCGATCACAACTTATAGTAACTATTCTCTGCCATAGAATTCACGTAATATAGTTTGTTATAACAGAATTCGTGTGATTTTCACTCCAATTCTTTCACCGATTTTAGGCTATTTTTACGAATTTTATTTTCAATGAATAAAAATGAATTCATAGAAAAATAATAATCAATTTAATTCATTTTTACAACATCTTTGATCATATTTGAGGGGAAAATTAATTTTCTTTATTAAATTCAATCATTTTATTAATGATTCTAATATTTATCGCATATTTTCATTATTGATGTTGAGGTCAACGAGTGTTTTGTTGAGAGAAATGTTTACAAAAATTATGAAAAGACCTCACAATTGATAGTCTAATATTATTTTTCAAGTGCAGAGCAGAATAAGAGTAGATGAGTTAGATCGGCTTATTTCGCCCACAATATACATTGTCTTGAAAATTGATTATTTAAGGTTTTCAAGAGTATAATAAACATAGAAAGCAATTGAAGAATCATTTCTTTTTCAAATATTATCAATTAAAGTATCAATAAAAGTATTTTGAATAATAATCTTCAACAATACATCATTCAAGTCTTAGTTGAAAGAACCAAAAGATAACACATTTTGATCTTTCAATGAAAGTTTGAATTAAAAAAGAATCAAAATTTTATTAAAGATAAGAAAATAACAAATGATTTATTGATCTTTGTTTTGATGGCAGCTCTGATCCGCCTCTTCACCGATCGATCGCTTGTTCTCCAAATGCTTTATAGAGTTTTGGATTCTATTTATAGAATATATTTCGTTATTGAAGTCAACCAATTGAACAAGATTTAGGTTAGTGTAACGAAACGAAACACACTTTAAATAATTATTATATTTCTATTAATGTCTTCATTTTGCCAACAAATTAATCATTAATTCATAGGATTCTGATTTCAATCAAGTTTTCTATTAACCAATATTTAACGCTTTTATTTATTCATATAACAAGTGTTTCAGAATATTCTTTACTTATTTACCTATTTTTCAATTTTGCTTTTCTATAATACATTACTGTATTTGAGCTGAAGGTTCACAATATAATTGGATTCACGTCAGGAACACAACTAAACAAAACTGAATTGAATTAATAAATCAAAAATAAATTGAATTCTTAAGCATTTATTAAAAACTTAAAAAATGATTGAATACAATAAAAATTTAAAATCTATATAATTATATTTAATACCAATTATATTATATAAGCATTAATTCCAATACATTCACACATATCTAATATTATTACTATTATTTCAAGTGATTTAAACTATGGTTAAGTTTAAGATTAAAATCTATTATTCATATAATTATCGATACAATCATTTGAGAAGTTATTGTATTATTTGTTTAATTTTTACCTTAATTTTAAATATAAAGATATTTCTATAAATTGGCAAACAATACACAAATAATAGTATTGATCTCAGAATCGTTATATTTTAACCTTTTTTTTGACATCAATTTAGTGCACAATTGAATTGAATTTGAATTAAATTAAAAACAATTTCTTAGTTATAAAAGTAAACCATAAATACTATCGATAGCTTATAATTCAATATTATATAAATAATATATTTTAAAATCTTTCAGTATATATAAGATTACATATTAATATCGAGATTAAAAAAGATAAGTTCTTTACAATTATTTGACTAAAAATGTTTGTTTACATTTGTTTTTTTAAAAAATTAAAACAAAACATTCATTTAAAACAATTTTAAACACTGAGTCAATGAATACCATAACAATCAAATCCGTTCATCTATTTGTCGATAAATTACCCGATCATTCAGTGATCAACTCTTAGGAAAATATATTTGTCTGCAATTATCCCGAAAGACAACTAATTTTATACTTTACGTCCAAAAACAGGAGAATTTAATTTCATTTGTCTATTGATATAACATTTATATTGTGCTATGACTGGACTCGACTCAACTGTCAATCTTTTTATCTTTTAATTTCTTTGAATTTCTCTCTTAAGTAATAAAACACTTTTCCTATTGTGAAAAGTCCTGAAAAAAAGGAAAGACCTTTGGTTTGCAAAAAAGCTATTAAACGTTGTTTTAGTTTACAGATAATTAAATCGAAATTTGTTTTATAATTAATTTGTAATAATTGATAATTTGATAATTAATATGATTAATACATTGTCTTGAATGGTCAGTCAATGTATTATTGTCTCAATAATTGTAATAAATCTTTCAAATATGATAATAAGTAATAATAGAGCAGAAATAGTAAAAATCCACATTTGGGCAGTGTGTGCGAGAATAGTCACAACTTTTCAGTACATTTTCACCCTCATTATAATCCTTTGATTTCCTTAAGACTTAACGACCAATACTTTTCTCATTACTTCAAATCATTTGTAAGAATCCAAACGAGAACTCATTTCTTAAGAACTGTTCTGATCTGTTCTCAAACCATATTTTGCATAAAATAATGTATTTTAAACTTTTTTTTTACTTTTTGTTTGAATTTTCAAAAATTACACAAAAATTTGATAGAATTTTATAGAATAATAAATTTGGTAAAAATAAAAACATTTTTCTCATAATAAACGCTTTTTTCGAATATTTCGTACAGAAATGTTATCATTGTTTTTCTGGTGTAATACAAATTGGAGTTTTTGTACTCGAGGTAATAGTTCTGTAACTTTGCTAACATCTGACTAACGACTAGAAATTCCTGATTTAAACTCTGAATATTCTTTTTATATTTCATTAGAATTCCGATAATTATTGACAATTGATATCTAAATTGGATTTTTAGTCAAATATCGGTTCAACGAATCCAATGAATAGACAGAGAAATGTCGAAAACGTTGAGTGCATTCATATTCTGTTCTATTCTGTTCTCAACTAAGAATTTGTACTCAAAATTCAATCTCTGAACGCAAATAACGCTTCAATTCTGTAATTCTTATACAATATATAACATTTGAATATCGAAAGTGAAGGAAAAGTTAATTAAATGTAATTAAATGTAATTCAAATGTAATTCAAATGTAATAGAATATAATGTTTGTGTAAATGTAAACGATTAACAGATTTTTCTTTTTTTTAATATAAGATTATTATTATTAATATTTATATTAATAATAGTTCTCATAATATCTCTTAAAAAATAACAGTTAATAACAAACGTATTTAAAACGTATTTAAAACGTATTCTTAAAAATTATTTTGTTTTTTAATAATTATATTAATGTTTATCACAATTAAACAAATAGAGAATAAATAGAGAAATAATTAACAATAATATTATTATCATATAATTGACTACAAAAATGAAAAACTCTTTAAAAAATTGAATCAAATTATCTGTCAATAATCGAATCGAATCGCTATTCATATATAAATACAAACAAATAATAATCAATAAATTCTTGAGAATAAAACAAATGAAATGAAAGGACAGAATTCGGGCAAAAAAGCTGCTCAGACTCTGTGTAAAACAACTATTAAATAAAATATCAGTTATTATTCACACCATTCGAAACCTAATAAAGATTTTCTTCAATTTATTATTTGACGGATATATAGGAGTCTAATATATAAGTCTAATATAATAGTCTTATAATAAGTGAAAAATTAAAAAATTAAAACTTTTTTTTTCTGTCAATAATTACAATAATTTTTTTTCGGTTTTTCCTTTAGTTTTGTTAATAAAAAGCTTTGAAAGTCTTTTATCTCAAAATAATAGATCCAAAGAATAACAGAAAAACAAATGAATTTAAAAATATTTTTTGAATTTTAGTTGCATTTTGTGTTTTAATTGATTTTTGTTTTGTTATATAATTGAGTTTTTGTTTTATAGCTCTTAATTGGCGAGGAGTAAGTGCTGGTATTGGTTAGGATAGGAAACGCCATTCATATTGAAGTTCATATTATCGAAAGATTTGGAAGAATTGTTACCATTTCCAGACGTACCGCTCAGTTGTGTCGATTCATTCGAACCAAAGTTACCGTTCGGAGGACTGAATGAATTAGTGGCTGATGGCGGAGACACTCCATTATTCGGAGACGACATGAATGGACTGCTCTTATCCAGAAACGATGTGAACCTATTCATACCATTATTGGATGATTTGGTCGACGGTTGGCCTGAGTTTACTTTCGATAGATCTCCACTTCCGACCAGTTCTGAGAGATAATTGCTGTCAAATAAGCCATTCATGAATGCATTCCTCTTCGATGGCGTCGATGTGTTGGATGTATAAAGACTTTGTTGACCGCTTCCGTAAGTGCCGTTTGGAGATGTGGGTGAGTGGGCGCCTCCGTTCGACATCAACATAAAACTGTTACCCGAATCCATTGAAGTCGAGTTTGGAGAAAGTGATCGCGAATTGTGCGGAGAAACAGATGAGGTCGTAGTGGTTGAGAACACGTTGTTGTTGGCCATTGGGCTCATACCGATAGGGGACTGTTGCTGACCAGTTGTCTGCTGTTGGAGAAGAGCTCTTTGTTTGATGTAATTACTGAACTCTGTCGGAGACATTCTGTGCGAGCGTTTGCTGTTTGACTTGAGTTTAGTCGATCCAAACTTTGTGGCCGCGAACGTCGCTGTAGTGAAAGTGACCGGAGTTGAGGTCTTACTCACCATAAATGTAGAGATCGGACTAATGCTGTTTTTGTAGACCGGGGGAGAAGACTCCTCAGGAAATGAAGTGTTGGTTGGATTAGGATTCGTTAGATTCAATCCTCCGAACTGAGAGGTCAGACATTCAATTGGTTTAAAGCATTGCGCCTCAGGATTGAAGGTTCGGGTGACTTCTCGGTCCAAATTCTCTCTTTCGATGTTGTTATCAGACTTTTCTGAGTACAATATCTTCACCGGTCCCTTCTCTGACATACGATATGATACCTCTCCCGGGTCTATCCAAATACTCAACTCTTGAGGAAGATTCTCCTGTATGTCAGTCAGATCCATACCACTGGCGCGGGCAGCCGTGTCGAAGACTGTCGGATCCAGTGGTGGCGTACAGCGTACGCATCGATATGCCGATCCTTTGTACGGTTTTTCAGGATACCAGTGTCCCTCAAATTTGATTTTTAGGGCGTTCTCGAGCTCTTCCCCGAATTGGTTGACTCTTCTTCGGGGAAGTTTGTTATACAAAAAGGAAATAAGAAAATTGAGGGCCACTTGAATCTCGACGTGCATTGCAATTGTCGTCTGGAAAGTCCTCTAATTGTGAGCAAATGCACCCAATTGTATGTCAGGTGCTCTCAGGCTTATGTCAGCTCCGAAAGGAGATTATGTTCTAAAATGACATAAAAACAATCATTTGATAAATTAATTTATGAAATACAACTCAAATCCAATGTTTTCCGAATCGGAATAATTTTGGTTTTCATTGAATATACAGATTAAGAATAAATTGAAGGACTCTTTACTCAAGAATTCAGTTAATGAGACTTTTTTTGATTTTTCATTTGATAGTAAACATTACTTTTGAATTAGATTTGCTTAAAATAGCGGTAGGAAAGGGGGTCCTCAATGTATTTTTATACACTTTGGAAACAACCAAAAGTTATTAATGTTATGTTTGCTTTTGGAAATACCACACAATTGACGATTCTTGTGCTAAACTCGGTTATGAAGCAAATCACGTGACTATTTTAAATTCTAGACTAAAGTACTGACAAATTAAAGTTCAACTAATAGTGAAAACTATGAAGACTTTCTCAATTTTGTTGTTTTCTAGACCTAGATCTTAGACTTGCGCACAACCCATAACTGAGTTTAGCGTAAGAATCGTGAATTTCACAAATATTTTGATTCGCAAAGTATGAGAATCAGCGAAAAATTATCGTAAATTTAAGAAAATGTCATTTAATGCCATTTAATGCACATTCAATGCACAGCTTTTAGCTCATGAATGCTATGAAACGAAGGAATTCCAACTCAACTAAAACTAATGTTTAGAAATCGATTCTTACGAATAATTATAAATTAATATTCGCTCCGAAGTATTGCTTGTCATCCATCGGAATATTAAACTATAAATCAGTTTAAATGCAATTCAAATGAATATAAGAAATATAATCAAACGCCTAATAAGTGGTCACAAAATGCGCCAAAATTTCAAAAGATTTTCATTTTTCCAGAGATTTGCAAATATAGAGCGAATGTAGTCCTTAGTAGTGAAACGGACTCTAATTTTGGACAAAAATAGCGAATTGAAAGCACGGAATCTGTAGTATAAATGAAAGTCAGAAAAAATCGATGACCCACTTTCCCAACTTTCCTCTACAGAACTGTTCTCTACTATACTCTTATATAACATCTATTTATTCAATACTATCTCTCATACAATACTTTACTTTACTCTTCTATTGCCATTGATTTTTGGAGGAGGGATAGGGAGATGAAGAGGGAGAGTCACTGAGAACGTCATTCAACATCAATCGTTTGCCACACAATCCAATGCAATTCTTATGCCTATATAAGACTACTCTATAGACTTGCACAGGCTGTACAGCACAGAACATTTTCGTCACTCCAATGACGTCAATACTTAGGGAACACACAAAACATATATTTTATAAAAATGCAGTCCAACCAAGTCTTCCAAGTTTTACTCTCATCCAAGTTTTCCATTTTTATAATCTGGATAATTACCAAAAATCAATGTTTTACTACAATTTTAGGCTTAATTTTCACAAATATTACTAAAAATCGGATTTAATTAATAACTTTAACTGAAACCGATTTAAGAGGAATTAGGGTATTCTGTAATAATATGTGAGGTTTTCTGATTTATCATTACATTACACATTAGTATAGTTTATCACGAATTTTGGATAAATTATAAGAATTTTGTTGAATTCAATTCAAATGAAATGAGCAAATGAAGACACTTTCACAGATTC